>MJUU01060466.1:82742-92845 GCA_002080025.1 Modiolus philippinarum
TTTTTGTCAGATCGGAACAAAATGTGCAATCCTTGTGCAAGCCTTGTACATTTGTAAAGGAACTTCCATATATCCATACGACATCATTCCAGTACAGTTTGGTTGAATTTGCTTCCATAAGTTCTGAGCAGATGACGAAAATGATGTTTTTCCAATAGGTTCCAATGTTAAACTATGTTCCTCGCTGGCAGGTATGTTTTGTGTTGGATCAGAACGGAATGAGCAGTTTTTGTTAATCGCCTTCAATACCGATTATTCCTGTAAAGTTTGCTTGAATTGTTTAATTGGTTTCGGAGGAGATGATCAAAATGTGAACATTTAACGGACGGACGGGTCAGGTGAGCTAAAAAAAATATTGACAATATTAATACCGAAGTCAGTGTTGCAATCCGGAAAGGCTACCTTTCCAGATTGCAACATCGAAGGAAGAAGTAAGAAGTAAGAAGTTAGAAGTAAGAAGTAAGAAGTAAGAAGTTAGAAGTAAGAAGTAAGAAGTTAGAAGTAAGAAGTTAGAAGTAAGAAGCAAGATGTTAGAAATATTTTGAAAGATATACGACACTGAGTATGTAGAGCAGGGAATGAACACCCAACTCTCATCCTTAAAATTTATGGTGCATCCCTTTACTTGCCTAGTATTCCAGGAGGGGTTGATTTTGATGCTGATTTTTGAAAAATTCTAAAACGAATGTGAGGTACTTTCAGTACTCTTCACTAAAAGGATATTATCCATAAAACTTGGAACCTGCGTGTATCTAAATCAACTGAAAATGAATCTATGTGTTAAAGGTTAATGCACACCTTAACCCGTTATTTTTATTGGACATGATGCAAGTAAAACAAATCGCTTATTACACACAATAATGCACTACCGTTCACGTTAAGGAATCCTTGCAACAGTCCCGTAGTATGTAGGTAACGGACTGCAAGGCTGACTCGCCCTTCATCATTAATCTAATCACGTTGATAAATTTGTTCTCGTCTTGGATTTTGGCTGAAATGTTGAAATAAAGACCATCAACGCCATTCGATTCATCAATCACTTTTTATTGCCTTTGCATATTAGTCATAAACTAGAGGAATAATATAATGAAACTCCAGTCCTAACATTGACAATATTAATACGGAAGTCAGCGTAGCCTTTCCGGATTGCAACATCGAAGTAAGAAGTAAGAAGTTAGAAGTAAGAAGTTAGAAGTAAGAAGTAAGAAGTTAGAAGTAAGAAGTAAGAAGTTAGAAGCAAGAAGCAAGATGTTAGAAATATTTTGAAAGATATACGGCTCTGAGTATGTAGAGCAGGGAATGAACACCCAACTCTCATCCTTAAAATTTATGGTGCATCCCTTTACTTGCCTAGTATTCCAGCAGGGGTAGATTTTAATGCTGATTTTTGAAAAATTCTAAAACGAATGTGAGGTACTTTCAGTACTCTTCTCTAAAAGGATATTATCCATAAAACTTGGAACCTGCGTGTATCTAAATCAACTGAAAATGAATCTTTGTGTCAAAGGTTAATGCACACCTTTACCCGTTATTTTTATTGGACATGATGCAAATAAAACAAATCGCTTATTACACACAAAAATGCACTACCGTTCACGTTAAGGAATTCTTGCAACAGTCCCGTAGTATGTAGGTAACGGACTGCAAGGCTGACTCGCCCTTCATCATTAATCTAATCACGTTGATAAATTTGTTCTCGTCTTGGATTTTGGCTGAAATGTTGAAATAAAGACGTTCAACGCCATTCGATCCATCAATCACTTTTTATTGCCTTTGCATATTAGTCATAAACTAGAGGAATAATATAATGAAACTTCAGTCCTAGCATTGACAATATTAATACGGAAGTCAGCGTAGCCTTTCCGGATTGCAACATCGAAGTGAGAAGTAAGAAGTAAGAAGTAAGAAGTTAGAAGTTAGAAGTAAGAAGTAAGAAGTTAGAAGTAAGAAGTAAGAAGTAAGAAGTTAGAAGTAAGAAGTAAGAAGTTAGAATTAAAGAAGTAAGAAGTAAGAAGTTAGAAGTAAGAAGTAAGAAGTTAGAAGTAAGAAGTTAGAAGTAAGAAGTAAGAACTTCAAGTTAGAAGCAAGAAGCAAGATGTTAGAAATATTTTGAAAGATATACGACTCTGAGTATGTAGAGCAGGGAATGAACACCCAACTTTCATCCTTAAAATTTATGGTGCATCCCTTTACTTGCCTAGTATTCAAGGAGGGGTAGATTTTAATGCTGATTTTTGAAATATTCTAAAACGAATGTGAGTAACTTTCAGTACGCTTCTCTAAAAGGATATTATCCATAAAACTTGGAACCTGCGTGTATCTAAATCAACTGAAAATGAATCTATGTGTTAAAGGTTAATGCACACCTTTACCCGTTATTTTTATTGGACATGATGCAAATAAAACAAATCGCTTATTACACACAAAAATGCACTACCGTTCACGTTAAGGAATCCTTGCAACAGTCCCGTAGTATGTAGGTAACGGACTGCAAGGCTGACTCGCCCTTCATCATTAATCTAATCACATTGATAAATTTGTTCTCGTCTTGGATTTTGGCTGAAATGTTGAAATAAAGACGTTCAACGCCATTCGATCCATCAATCACTTTTTATTGCCTTTGAATATTAGTCATAAACTAGAGGAATAATATAATGAAACTTCAGTCCTAACATTGACAATATTAATACGGAAGTCAGCGTAGCCTTTCCGGATTGGAACATCGAAGTAAGAAGTAAGAAGTTAGAAGTAAGAAGTAAGAAGTAAGAATTTAGAAGTAAGAACAAAGAAGTTAGAAATAAGAAGTAAGAAGTTAGAAGTAAGAAGTTAGAAGTAAGAAGTAAGAAGTTAGAAGTAAGAAGAAAGAAGTTAGAAGTAAGAAGTTAGAAGTAAGAAGAAAGAAGTTAGAAGTAAGAAGTTAGAAGTAAGAAGTTAGAAGTAAGAAGTAAGAAGTTAGAAGTAAGAAGTTAGAAGTAAGAAGTAAGAGGTTAGAAGTAAGAAGTAAGAAGTTAGAAGTAAGAAGTAAGAAGTTAGAAGTAAGAAGTAAGAAGTTAGAAGTAAGAAGTAAGAAGTTAGAAGTAAGAAGTTAGAAGTAAGAAGTAAGAAGTTAGAAGTAAGAAGTTGGAAGTAAAAAGTACTAGAAGATGGACATATTTTGAAATATATTTATATAACAACATCTAAAGCAGGGAATGAGCTCCAAACTCTGATCATTAGAACTGTATTGTTCATCCCTTTATAATTAACAATTGTAAGTCATAATATTCTAGAAGGGGGAAGATTTAAGGATGTATTGACACTGCTCTGAGTTAAAATCCAGCAAATGTGTATGTATCCATGCATCCACTTCTTTGATTTTCTGGACTGGGTGATAAAATTTTCCTCCCAATCTTATCACTCTTACCTTGATGAACTAAGTTCCACCATACAACCTATATCGTCTCGAAGGGGTGTATAAAAAGAGGATGAACAAAAACCAAATCAATCTTTTCCGATTGCAAGAATTTATGTTCCAAGGACTATTGCAAAATTGAACACGATTTCCTATATATGAAGTTTTCTGTCAATTGAATTAGTTTATATTTCAAAATGCACACCCTAAACTGCTGTTATCTAAGACATAAAAGGGGGTCTTGAAGGTGTCCGGGCCTTTTTTTGGAGCGGGAATCGTGAAAAATACCCCTTTATAATAGGCGTGATGCGTGACTTCATAGAATTTTTAACGTGAAAGCCACAAATTTATAAGATTGATGACACGCACGATGGGTTCTTCAGGACCAAGATAATACAAAAATACAAGACCTTTCACGCCCAAGAAGTAGGTAACCAGAGGTAAGGCTAACCCCTGCCCCTCAACCCCTTTATTCAGTGGTATTCAAAATTACTCCCTTCCCAGCATTTCTCAGTTCCCAGATTGATTGTTATCGTCTTGAAATATAGTTCAAATATTGCTAGTAGAAGGCCTTACACCATTTAAGCTATCAATCAATATTTATTGATTTCGTGACAGGTCATAAACTATGAAACTTTCAGCCCTAACAAAACTGACAAAATTAAATACCGAAGTCGATGTTGCAATCCGGAAAGGCTACCTTTCCGGATTGCAACATCGAAGTAAGAAGTAAGAAGTTAGAAGTAAGAAGTAAGAAGTAAGAAGTCGGAACACGGAAGTCCCCTTCCGGCTTTCGTAAAAACGTGAATACTATTATACTTTTATAACCTTTTGATGAGGTCAATGCATGCATTTATCGACCTTATTCAAATATCGACCGAGGACGAAGTATATGATATAAAAAAAAATTATGATAAGGGTAGATACAAACATGCATTGACCAATAGGCAAAGGCTACAATTGTTTTATTATAATTTAAAATGATTGAAAATTACACAATGAAGTTTTCTTTATATTTTTAGATCGATTATGTCAACTACCACACAGTTTTTTTGCAACAATAATAATCAAACAACACATAGACATTAAGAAAAGGTACTAATTTGTAATAGAATGTGGCATTTCTACAATAATTTACGAAAGAATACATTTTTAGAATTATTTCACTCTTCGCAGATTAAAAAAGATATATCAGTACAGTTAATATTGCAGAAAAAACAAAAATATTGATTGTTTTATAAATGGTAATCATCAAAATCAGTAGTAACATTTGCATGTTACTTCAATGAAATAAACGGCTAATCATTATTCAAACTCTTTTGCAGTGAAGTTTTCAAAAGTTACCTGTAACATTTGATTTTCTCAGTTAGTTATTCTAAATATAAAAACTACTAAATTTGCATAAAAACAGTAAATTTCGTTATGCTGTACAAGTGTTTCAAGGAGTAACTTCTCATCAGCAGCATTTAAATCAAATAATATGGAAATCCATAATCGAAAGTGTTACAAAAGAAGTACTCATAAAAAGTAACCAAACCTCTCTATCGTGGTATCATTATACTCATATGATTATGAAAGGAATTATTCTTCAGTCATAATGACAAAAAAGGCAACTACCGCATTGTGCTATTTTAACTGTCAACAAGTGCAACTGTAGACAAATCAAACAATCCAATTTGCATTTAAAAGCTCTACTGTAATTGGTCAATGGTGTGAAATTTCTACTAATCTAAACTAAGTTCTACTGAACTGGGGAATTATCTTTCTATTTTGGTAACAGTAAGTCTTTCAGCTGTACTTTTGTTTATATTTAGATTTCATGTTTTTTTAGAAAAAATAAGTCGATCAGCAATTTACAGTTCAATCATGTGACATTTTTGACAAATGAAACCTCTTTTATTATATCAAATTATGATAAAAACTTTTACAAGAGCACATGACTAAATGACTTTCCAGCCAGGAAGGTGAAAAGGCTTTGGCAAAAAAGATAACTTACTAAGTAAACCCTTCTTTATTTTCATGTACAGTGTAAAACGAAATTAAATTACATAGAGTTATACCCTCATATAAAAGTAAAAATACTATCTCCCTGTAAGAAAACTGTATTATTTCTTTAATTCTTTCGTGGACAGGCAGCTTAAAAAATATCTTATAGGATAATGACTGTATCAATGCCGGACTGGTTTTATATATTCGTACTCAACCAACAGTTGTCTCATTAATCTATAAGACCAAATAAAATAAAAAACTTCAAAAGAATTATTTAACGGAATGGTCATGATAGATCTTCAAAAAAGCCTTCGCCACTATGCATGCTATGGGCCATCAAATTAGTAATACTAATGGCTCTAATATCATTAAATTGAGCAAAAACAACTAGTAGTCCATGGGCTGGAAAAAACCCCATGCACCCCCATTTATGAACCACATCGACATTTTTAAGTCCTCTTGCTTCCTATCTTCCTCAAATATGTTAACGTGAGCAATACCTGCAAGCAATGATGGAACAGATCCCTTTGTTAGACCCAACCAACGAAATTTGGAAAAATTTCTTTTTTGACCAAATTTTTCTTTCAATTGCTTCAAATTACAAAATACCAAAGTTACTGTAAATTTAATTTCTTCATAATCTAATGTCTCGTCAGTGCGGATAAAATCAAAAGAATTGGAAATCCATATACCGAAATATGTGTCAAATCTGATAGAGAACAAATTACTAATACAATCTATTGTTGATTGTTACCTTTCATTTATGAAAAAAGGGTATACTAAGATGGTCTATGAACTAATCTTTATAAATATTCCACATTAGTACTATTTACTAACCCAGTACGTTATAAATATTGAAAAACCTTACCCCTGCCATTTCAAAATATTGACGTAAATTTTAAGATTTTCTCGAAATCAATGGAAGTTAAATGGAATAAAGAACACAGTGTGATTTTCAATTCATAAATCTTGCAATTGTTTTTAGTCTTTTAGTGTCCTTTCTTAAAATTAAACATGTTATCGTGATGTTAACATGTTTTGAATAACCAATCTATCACTTCTAAATAGACAAATAAAACAAATTTAATTTTGCAGGAATGATGTATGGTATGTCCTTTACAAAGATTGTCGAAACCAAATACATGGCCACCAGGGCCGAACATAGTTTAACATTTGACCGCAAGGGAAAATTCACCTTTTGGCTATCTCTTCTGAAACAACTGAACAAAACTGAACCAAACTTTACAGGAAGGATGTATAAAAAGTCCTTTACTTAGTTTGCCAAAAATTTTCCGATCCGCTGAAAACATGGCCGCCAGCGCAGAACATAGTTTATCATGGGACCCTAAGGGTAAAGCATATATTTGCTATCTCCTCTGAAGCTAGTGATGCAAATTTAACCAAACTTTACAGGAATGATGTATGGATGTTTCTTTACTTAAATAACCGATTTTTTCCCGATCCGCTGAAAAGCAAGGCTGCCAGAGCAGAACATAGTTTAACATGAGACCTTATGGGAAAAGCATATATTTGGTATCTCCTCTGAAGCTACTGAAGCAAATTGAACCAAACTTTACAGGAATGATGTATGGAAAGGCGATTTTCATGAAAATGGGAATTTTCAGCATTTCAGAACTTTACAAAAAGTTGAATTGCTGAGTAACTACTGATATGCAACGCGCATGATCTCTTTCTGATATATGGGGTCTAATGTTAAACTAAGATCAATAGTGGCAGACATCCGGAATTCATGATTAGTATTTAAGCCTTACAGATATAAAGGTTAAATTTGCTGGAATATTGTTTGCAGGAAAGTTGCATGTAGATAAATGTTGCAGCAACTTTGCAAAAAAATTTAATTACTTGTTTTAGAATCACAAACCAACCAAATTTATTTTATCCACATGTGAATAGGTCACTCAGCTATTCACGCTGGTCTATGATAACGCACTGACAACGGTGCCAACATGCTGACAACGGTCTATGCAACGCACAAACAACAGAAATATATGGTATTACACGCTTAGATCTGACGGTAGGTTTTATTTTTGGTGTTTTAAGATATTATTGTAATCCATGCAAATTTTGAAAATACCCACACGGAATGTGAAAATAATTGTGGATTCAGGATGTTACGTTAGTTAAGTGCAGAAAACTGGTGTTAAATAATAAAACTGTGAACAATTTGAACGGTCGAACAAAAGATAAGTGTCATTTGTGGAAGACCCCAATTTTCACTCAAAAATATATTCATTTATGAATGAATAAGGCAGCATAACGAAATGTTATGTTCTTTTCTATGTTTTTTCAAGATTTAGATGTCCAAGATTTTCCGAAAATCGCGTATAAGCATTGCTAATAATGCAATGCATAAGACAACAGTCTGTTGTATTACTTAATAACATAATTAGTCTGTAATTTTCCTCAATGAGCTGAAACTACTTTCCAATATCCAATTTTTGAGTTATTGAAAAAAAAAGAACATGCACTTTGTGACGACTTTGAGAGGTTGAAATGAAAAAAAATATATGATAAAACAAGATGTGTTTGTGAAACCCTACACATGCCCCCAGATTCTACAGTAATATATATGAAATACCCAAATTTTACCCCTTTTTGACCTTTGTGACCTTGACCTTTGTCGAGAATACCGCGTATTCCTATTGTATCTATGGTTGACGCAGTATGGCGGACCTCGCCTTAGTTTCATATAGTAGCAAGTAAACGTATAGAATGTAATGGATGCGTTCATCTTATGTTAGTATTATATAGAACGCTCCGATATCCATGGCGCCGTGACCAGGATTGAGTTATTAGTCCCCACAACCTTTGACCTAATATTTTTGTAAATTTATGTTTCTGTTGACAAGATATATGCACTTGCCAAGTATTAAAAGTCTATCTTACATGGTTCAAAAGTTGTTTATTACCATAAAAACAACTTATTCAACAGGGCATTGTTAAACATTGGACCCAAAGGGAAAAAACATATATTGACTAACTCCTCTGAAGCTACTGAAACAAATTGAATCAAAGTTTAGAGGAATCATGTATGGAAGGTCCTTGACTTAGATTACCGCCATATTTCCGATCCGCCAAAACAAAATGGATGCCAGCGCAGAACATACATGTAGTTTAACACTGGATCCTACGGGAAAAGCATATAATTGCCATCTCCCCTGAAGCTACTAAAGCAAATTGAACCAAAATTTACAGGAATAATGTATGGAAAGATAATTTTTTATGAAAATAGGAATTTTCAGCATTTCAGAATTTCACAAATTCAAAGTTGAATTGCTGAATAACTACCGGTTAGCAACGCACATGATCTTTTTCTGATGTATGGAAGTCTCTGTGTATTTTAGTTTTTTTTCTGAAATGATATTTCATGGGACCTTTATACAATGTTTAAGATTTTCAAGCTGAATAAAATGAAAAAAAAATGTGTTGAAAAGGGGTAATATGTTTGCAATTTATGAGAGTACAGCAAGTCTAAAATTTCCAAAGCATACTTTCTAAAAGCTTAGATAAACTGAAACGGTATTTTATTTACCTTTTTCCGGTAATATCAAATTCATTAAGTACATGTATTTACAGCTCTAAGTCAAAACAACAAAAATTCAGAAAAACGTAAAATTATCATTTTGCATAAAGGGCCAAAGAGAGGCCTCTAAAAAGTCTAAATCTACTCATGACAAATGGTTTTCTGTATGTCAGCTATAGTGACATACACATACAATAGTTTGCATTAGACATTATCGTTTTATCATTTCGATCCTGAATAAATTTTCCCTTAATTTTTAGGGAAAGGGTGCGTATTTTGGCATTTAAGAAGCCACAATAACTCTGAAAGGAAAATTCTTTCTCACAATTTGTTGATTATATACCATTAATTATTTCCCTTGCCAATTGAAATATATATATATTTAAATTTCACTGTTGCATATAAGGCCCCATTTCGATGAATTTACATCGAAATAGGGCTTTATATGCAACGGTTAAATTTAAATGTAGTGTTGCGTGTCACTCAAATTGTAATGGTCAAATTCCTCAGTGGAAAGATGTTAAAATATGTGGTATGGTCTCGTGTTCATTTACTCCATATCTTTTCGTAAAATATTTAATACAGGAGTTTGTCTTTTATTGCAGCGTGGAGTTGGTAAATCAATTCCCCGTGGTAGAGATGTATGCTCTTTTTTTTCTTAGATATGGTGTACTTATACATGAGATAATAATTCATTTGTACACTTTGTTCAATTACTGTTATCTAAATTTATGTAAATTCTAAAATCTTAGGATTAACTCCCTCCATCGTAGTTTTGTCCTAAGCTATATTTTATATTACTGATTATTCGGATTTCATTTGGTTTTATGCATTTAAAACAGTTTTGAAATTATGGATTTCCTTTGTTTGGGTTCTAGTGCTCCTGATGAGGAATTAATTTCCGAAATTGCTATACAGCTAATTAAAATTATTGCAGTTGGAGTTAACATATGTGTTATGGTCTCATGTTCATTTACTCCATATCCTTTCGTAAAAAAATCATGATAATATCACATCCTAAAGCTCTAACTCGGTTGGTCTTTGATATCAGACGCATATAATTTATTATTCAAGACCTGTAAAAGCATAAATACATGCTAATCCTGAGGATAAAATAAGATTTCCAAGTTTGTCACAGTTTTTAGAAGTGTTATATATATATATATATATATATATATA
>MJUU01060466.1:99527-130907 GCA_002080025.1 Modiolus philippinarum
GTTTTATTTATTTATTATAATATTTTTTTTTCATTTCTATAGTTGAGACTATCAATTTGTCTTAGTTAATTGAACTGTAAGATGTTTCATTTCAAACATGTATGTAAAAAATATTTGACATTATGTGTACACTTATAATTATAAAGCTACATTTTCTGTTTACCTGTGTAAAAGAAAAATATTTTTGACATTCGATGTTTTGTTGAGTTATGTAATCATCAATCGCTATTACATTTTAGCGTGTTTAAGACACTGATGAAAGTCATTTGTTGGCTGAAAATTTTGTCACATTATTTGTAACAATTTTTATATATTTTATCGATATCGTTGCACAATCTTCTAGACTTATATAATTATTTTGTTTGTGCTGCATTATCCTGTATCGACGATCCGATATCCATTAAGTTTTCTAGTTGGTAGTTTTCTCAGACTCTTTATATATTTATATATATATATATATATATATGTGTGTGTGTGTGTGTGTGTGTGTGTGTGTGTGTGTGTGTTTTATAAATTCAAATTTTGCACGATCTGAAAGTCGTAGAGTTGAAATTGTGAAAATATTTAAGATGGTGATTGATGGTTGTATTTTCCAACATTACATCACAACTAATACAGTTTGCGTAAAAACTATATCAAATGACGAGATTTATTTCCATAAAATCAATAAAAACAATAGTCATTTTTGCAATTTCTTGTGGGAAAAGATCGCCAGATTCTAAAAATTGCGTAAAGAAGCGAAACTTCTAGTAATTTTTTTGTTTGCACACTAATATATTGGAAGTTTGTGCATCTTGTTTTGACGATATATTGAAAATAAAGTCCAAGAAATCGAAAAATGTCATTCAATTTTACATAACAGTTTTCGGAGCTTAATGAATCGTAAACCGGCGTCAATAATCAGTTGTCAAAATTTGCTGGTGAATATTCCAACATCTCCAGCATATGTTGTCTTCATTTCACATTTCATTTGCTATTGCTGTGGCTCTAGTTTGTACAGCGATGTGATGTGAGCGAAATTACTGCCTCAAAAGTTGATACATCAAGGGTATGTTCAGTTACTGTCGCAATTGTCAATACAGAAATTTCACGGTCGTCACCATGATTTGACAGACCGTTACATCGTTTCTAATTCACAAAAGATAATATATATCTTTGGGTTGATCCAGAGTTTATTATCGTTCTCTTAAACACCGACTGTCACAAAACCGGACTTTTCAATGGCATTGTACCTGGTGCAACGCGAGGAGGAGATCATGCTTATCCCTTCAGAGCACCTGATGATACCCGTATTTTGTAGGGTTCAAAATGCTTTAATTTTTGGCGTTCTTATTCATTTTTTTGTCTTTGTATTGCTTTCTTAATTCGTGTTTGATATAAATTGCCGTGATTTTTTATTCTTGATTTTGGTATTCCTCTTTCATAAATTTTGCTTCGGTATTCGTTTTACAATGTATTCGACAATTATGCTTACGCAAATTCATTGCTTTCAATTTGGTAGTTTTCTGTTATATTGCTAAATACATTATTTGCAATCATTCAGAGATCGAAGGCTTCAACTGAAAAGGTTGCTGAATTTAATATTTAACGCTTGCACATAGCATTATCCTCAGCATTCATTCTACATCTTGTCTTATAGAGGACAGATTAGAACAAAATATAGTTTACACTACTCTGGCTCTTGTTATTAACGGTTTTACTTCTACATGTAATTAAATCGCAAAATTCATAGTGCACAATAGACATTTTTCTATTCATCGTCGAAACCGAATCCAAAACCGAAACCATCAGATAAAGAATGAATTATGCTTTGTTCTCTTTCTAACAATAATATTGATTGTTTGTTTTATTTGATCAATTGGGTATCTTTCGTTTTTTCAATTACGAGGGTTGCCCGTAAAGTTCGTGGAAAATCTAAATAACGAGAATCAATAAAAAACTAATATTCATATTTACAATCCGTTTTACTGCATAAGTATGTAAAATATCATTGCAATCAAAGCTTTAGTAATTAATTTTCTGTAGTAATAAAACAGACTAATGTTAAACATCCGGAGCACAAACATGTGAAATGTTGACGTTATCTGCCGTCCTAATCTTTGAACATAACATTTTATGAAGAATTCGCAATAAAACGAATTCGGAATTTTTGCAGTCCCTGTCTTTAAAATATTCAGGCCTTTGATATAAGAAAAGTTTAAGACTGATAGTCAGAATCATTGTCAGTAAGACTTTTGACCTTAAACAGTTTTGAAATTTATGAAAGATGGCATGTTTTAGACATTTGTTCGACCTTTTAACTGTATCTTGTGGCCGAAAATTTCTGTACCGCTTCAATTGTAATGCAAAACACACTTTACCGTGCCTTCCTAAATATTTTGAAAAAATGTTGGTTTTTAAGGGTGTTTTCTGATATCTGAACGAAACTTGCTAGACCTACGTCACTGCTCCGCATTTTCATTCAAAAAAAAAAAAAAAAAAAAGGAAAAAGAAAAAAAAAAAAAAATAATTCGGTTCTCTTGAATATCTGATTTTGCATTGAGACATTTAAAGCTTTGCTCACATGTCATTTTAAATCTTTAAATCTTTAGAAGTTGAAATTTAGCAATTTCTATGTTGAACATTATATACTACTCAACAAAAGAAACGATACACAGATTTTATCAATATTAACATTTAAATTTCCAGCAGAGAACCACAACTCGTAGATGAAATGTATTTTTTGCACGTAAGAATTAACTCTATGCCCAAAAATGTCTCTTAAAATTCTGAACCCTCTCCGGTCACGGTCAAGGTCATTATCCGGAATTTCTTTTTGCAGACCTAAATAGTGAGAATGTCTATATTTTCTTTCTACCAAACCATCACATTCTCGAACCTGCTGACTTCAAAATTATGTTGCCATGTCAATCATGAATCCCTCAGGCCTACTTTCCGATTTCAACTTCTGTTCTTATAAGTGTAAAAGCGTGATACGCGATGTTGACGTTACGACGTCTCACAGGCCCCGCTGTCACGTGATTAATCATTTGATGGGCACATTTGCTTTAGATTAATCAAAAGTCCTTAGTTTGTTCTTCTTTTCGCATAACGATTAATTGAGAGTGCAAAAATCAAGATCGAAGGTCTGATCGCAATAATTCATTGTTCACGTTGATTTTGGATTGAACGGGGCATCGAAATGAGACATTGTTTTCAACTTTTTGAAATGGCAAATTGTTATTCTGATGAAGTGTCCCGATTATTGACATCAAACAATTTAAATCATCCGTCCGTTAACGGCAAACTTGATCATAGAGCGAAAAAATTCCGTTCCGGATTTCCATCGTATCCGTTTCGGAATTGATCTAAAAATGGAATGAATAAATGCGTTTTGGCGTTGAATACATTAATACACCAAGATAAAAACTTTAAATTGCGAAATACAAAAATATTTACAAAATTAACTGTGTATCGTTTCTTTTGTTGAGTAGTATATAAATATTGCAATGTCATTTTCATTTTACTATTCACTGAATTTTATATCATACCTACAAAATAATAAATATTAGACACTACGTTTGGCATGTAATATTCTTGTTGCTCCGGGTCACTATTCCAGGGCTTTCATGAAGACAGATTTCCAAATTTTCATGCAAAATTGGATCAACTTTTACATATCCAAATTCATACAAGCTGAAGGCTTACGAATATGCAAAATATAAATATATAAAACGCTGCTTTTATTTTTATTTATCAATGTCCACGAACTTTACGGACAATCCTCGTACATTCAGCGGATTTAATAATTAGTGGTAGTAGAAGCTATTTTTGTTTTGGCATTATATACTAGGCAAAAAAAAAGAAAGAAAGAAACGTTACACCAATTTTTAGTAAAAGAATTCTACATTTTTTATTGTTTTACATTTTTATGATAAACAACAACTTCAATGATTTGTCTTTCAAATAAACATTTTTTTTTTTTACCAAAATCGAAAACGACGTCACGTCATTATTCGAATTTTAACAAAAAGGCTATTTTGAAATTTCTACCTGATTACAGGTTCACTCGACTCGTTTAAAGGGTCATTATGTGTGTCGTACATAATTGTAAACAAAAAGCCACTTTGAAAATTTGGAAAAGTTGCACATAAGTCAATGCCCCGACTACGTCAAACAACGGCAGTAGAATACCGAAGGAACAAGGGAAGCGATGACAACACAAGTCGAAGTCCAAAGACATGGCAAAAACGGTAACAGATAAAAACAAAGACAAACAAGGACGTGAGACAGCTACAATGCACAGAAATGAAAAGATAACATTAAGAACTAAGGCACTCATAGTGTGAACTCCCATGAAAACCGGGAGTGACATCAGGTGCTCTGGAAGGGTAAGCATGTCCTGCCCCGCTAGCTCAAAATGAGCGAAAACAAGCCATTGGAATTTTGAATGCAGGAATGACTCTGGTTGAAGTTGCGATTCATTTTAATGTGTCAAGAATGACAATTTATAGACTAAGGATTCGATTAAGAAGTAATGGCACGACAAATGATCGCCTTTGTCCTTTAAGGTCACGAAAAACGACGTTACGTCAGGACAGATATATTCGGATAATACACCTACATAACCGGTGTGTAAATGCTGTGTTACATCACGCAAAATCATCGGTCTCATCCGTAAAATAATTTCTTCTCAAACGGTGCGTTACCGGTTACGCCAGGTTGGAATAAGAGCACGTCGGCTACCAAGTGATCGATCCTCAACCGTCGTCATACGGCTGCATGATTGGAATGGGTTCGTGCACGTGTTATATGGAATAGACTGACGTGGCAGCAAGTTTTATTCAGCGATGAATCTACGTTTTATCTGCAGTTTAGTGATGGTAGAGCCAGGATGTACCGCTGACGTAATGAGCGTTATTCTGATGACTATGTACAGGAAATGGATCGTTTTGGTGATGGTGTAATTATGGTATGGGAAGGAATAGCACACAATGACCCTGCAAAACTCAAAATTATTGATGCTAACCTAAATGCTATACGGTATAGGGACAAAATTCTTCCCTCTGTGGTACCCACTTCCTGTGTAGACATCGTTTTAATCCAATTCTCTACAGGATAATGCCAAGTGTCGCATTGCACATCTATCTATGGACTACTTGAATAATAATCATGATTATTTTCTACGCTGGCCAGCAATGTCTCCTGATAAGTCTCCAATCGCCCTCCTGTGGGATTAACTTGGACGTAGTGTCAGGAATGGTTGAAATCAACCGGAAACGCTGCCCAAACTTCGAGCAGCACTGATAACAGAGTGGAACAATATCCCATAAGACTTCCTGAAAGACTCTGATCGTGTTCATGGGACGACGGCGTCAGACAGAAGGTCATCTGAGAAAATTGAAGTGTTAACTTGATTTTTGTCAGTATCGGTGTAAAGTAAATCGGAAATGTTGAAAACAGCATTAAATTTTAAAAACATGTCACCGTTGTTTTGAAAATGGTGAAAGTTTAACATTGTTGTAAAAAAATGGTATCAGTTGCTTGATATAAAAAAATGTGTTGATAAAATATTAGTGTAACGTTTCTTTTTTTGCCTAGTATATTATGAAATACGGAATTGTTTAGAGTGTTTAGTTCCTAGATATATATTTTTGAATCCGTTTTAATACTTTAATACTTTGAATTTTTTTAATTGTTCAAGCCATTATGATGACTAAATCCATGTGAAGAATAATACTTGAAGGGAGAATTCAAAAATCTAAAATCATGGCAAATCAAATTCAACACGAATTGACACAGTATTACAAAGACAAACAAATAATCAAAAATGAACAACAACGTCACAAAACTAAAGCACTGGCAGTATAAACCAATACAAAACCTGAGGTATCATCAGATGCTCCGGAATGTATGTTTCATTCATTATCTATTATATATAATGTGCATCGAGAAGATTTCAATTTACAACAGTATATTTTGTGGTATCTGTTTGCCTCAAATATATTTTGAAAGTGAATGAATATTTTAGATATGTAAGACACATTTCAATATTAAAAGATTTAATCGTATTTAGTTCTATAGAGTCCGAACGAAAAAATGTCTGTAAATTTAAGTAACCCATCTTAAACAATCATATCTGTTCTGCCAATTTCGCTGTTACATTTCTACTATTTTTTACCAGTATTTTACTTTAACTTATCTATCCAAAAAGAGATTGTTTTGCATGGGTCTCCTGATAAGATTAAAAAAGTCTTGTTATTTCAAAAACAGGACAATATCAAACACCTACAATGGCCGGGAAGTACAATCACATGCCACAATTTAAAAGCGAACTACACTAAAAATATGATGAAACAAGAGACAAACATGGATTACGATAGGAATTCGGGATAGCCGAGCTTTGTAAACTCAAATAATCCAGCAACAGATACATGTACAAGTTGGATAATTAATTATTAAATTACATTCTAGATGGTATTTTTGGAGATTGTATGCACATTCACATTCTATATTCTATTAATAAGATATGATTTTGCCAAAAATTGACTGAAAGTTTATATCGCAAACATTCAATTCATTTCAAAACACTTCAAATATGGAATTTATTGGAATAAATCACTTCAAGATGGTATTTTAGAGATTGTATTCACATTTCACATTCAAAATTCTATTCAAGAGATATTATTTTGCCAAAACTTGACTAAAAGTTGATATCGCAAACATTCAAATCATTTCGAAATACTTCAAATATGTAAGTTATCTGAATAAAACACTTGTAGATGGTATTTTTGGAGATTGTATTCTCATTTCACATTCAAAATCATATTCAACAGATTTTATTTTGCCAAAAATGAACCGAAAGTTTACATGGCAAACATTCAAATCATTTCGAAACACTTCAAATATGGCAATTATTGGAATAAATCACTTCTAATGGTATTTTTAGCTCACCTGGCTATGCCAGGGTAAGCTTTTGCCATCCGTCCGTCGTAACTTTTATTCAAAAATCTTCTCCTCTTAAACCACTAAGTCAATTTAATCCAAACTTGGCCTTGGTCATGACCAGGGTATGTAGTTTAAAAAATGTGTTCGGTTAGTCCGAGGACTAAACAACATGGCCACTGTTACTAAAAATAGATCATAGGGGTAAATTGCTGTTTTTGGCAAATAACTTCAAAACCGTTGCAGATATCAAAAATCTGACATGGGTTAGAATTGTTCAGAATGACAAGATCTATCTGCCCTGCAATTTTGAAGAAAATCGGAAAAACCGTCTCAGAGTTATAGTCCGTTTTCCGTAAAATTTTCAGACTTTATGCATTTTTTATTTTTTATTTCAAAAACTGTAACAGATGGAGGTAAAGTGTAAATTTGAAAAATGTTCAGCATCTCAAGATCTACATACTCTGATATTTTGAAGAAAATCCAACTGCCTGTGTTGAAGTTATTGACTTTTTTCACAAAAAGAAAAAAAATTAAAAAAAAATTCAATGCCATATGGTTATTGGTTATTTCCCTTTAAATTCTGCTTTAAAATTTTCTTTGGTTTACTTTTCCCTTTTGAGTTTAAGAGAAATTCCCTGCAATCACTTTATTAGAAATAATTATTTGCTAAATAATCAAGAGCAAAAAAAAAAAAAAAAGGTGTTTTTGTACAAATTTTAACATTTTTTGCAAATATACTTTAATAAACTATACTTATTTCACAATTTAATAATAACTGTATATAAATATATATTGTTTTATTTATTTCTATTTGCTTGCCCATAATGCAAGTATCTCTCTCAGTTGATATTGTAGAGGCATCTAAGCTTCAATGCCTGTATAACTTTAAAGCTGACTGCATGGCTATGCCAAGGAGATCTTCCTGTCATTAGTGGTCTGTCCATTGTAAACTTTTCATTCAAACATCTTCTCTGAAACCACTGGTCAAATTGGAACCTAACTTGGGCACAATGGTCCATAGGTGGCCCCATTAAAAAATGTCTGGCAAGTCTGTATCATATCCAAGATGGCCGCCAGCAGGGAACGCAGTTTAACATTTGACTCAATGGGAAAGCATTCAAAGAATTTCTCTTAAACTACTTCGCCAATTAGAACCAAACTTGGTCACAATAGTCCTTCGGTGGTCCCCTTTGAAAATTTTGTCCGGCAAGTCTGCACGTCATCCAAGATGACCGCCAGCGGGAACTTGGTCCAAAATTGGACAATATTGCAAAAATCTTCTCCTCTGAAAATACTGGGCTAATTGGAACAAAACTTAGTCACAATGGTCCATAGGTGGCCTCTTTTAAAAATGTGTTCAGCAAGTCCACATTATATATCCTAGATGGCCGCAAGGAGGGAACATGTTTTTAACATTGGACCCTATAGGGGAACATATTCAAAGATCTTTTCCTCTGAAAGTACATGGCAAATTGGAATCATACTTAGTCACAATGGTCCTTACTTGGTCCCCTTCATAAAATGTGTCTGGATGTCCGCATAGCATCCAAGATGGTAGTCAGCGGGTAACATTGTTTAGCCTTGGACCCCATTGGAAATCATTTAAAGATCTCCTCTGAAAATACTATGCCAATTGGAACCAAAGTGAGGCACAATGATTCTTACATGGTCTTCTTCAAGAAAGGTGACAGTTGGTCTACGCCTCATCAAAAATAGCTGCCAGTGGGGAACATAGTTTAATTTGGGATCATATAACATCAGCAAACTTCAAAATGAGACCCTTAAACATTAATAAACATCAGCAAACCTCAAAATGAGACCCTTAAACATTAATAAACAAATTTGAAATGAGAACCTTAAACATTGTGATTAATTTGACTTATTGTGTCAGCTATGACCCAGGTGAGCGATACAGGCTCTTGAGAGCCTCTTATTTGAGATTGTATTCACTTTTCACAGTCAAAATTATATTAAGCAGATAATAATTTGCCAAAAATTGACTAAAAGTTAATATCGCAAACATTCACATCATTTCGAAACACTTCAAATATGGAAATTATTCGAATGAATTATTTCTGGATGTGATCTTTGGAGATTGTATTCACATTTCACATTCAAAATTCTATTAATAAGCTATAATTTTACCAAAAAAATGACTAAAGTTTATATGGCAACATTCAAATCATTTCGAAACACTTCAAATATGGAATGTATTGGAGTAAATCACTTCTTGATGGTATTTTTGGAGATTGTATTCACACTTCACATTCAGAATTGTCAAGATAAGATATAATTTTACCAAAAATTGACTAAAAGTTTATATCGCAAGTAATTTCAAAACACCACAAATATAGAATTTATTGGAATGAATCATTACTAGATAGTATTTTCAGATATTTTGTTGACATTTCACATTCAAAAGTCTGACTACAAGTAAGAAGTTTATATATCACAAACAAGCGACTTCAAATTCGAAGCATATATAGGTGATGTTTTCAGAGTTGTGTGTATATAAATTTTTCCTCACAGAAGTAATTTAATCAACGAATGCATGTACCAGAATTTTGTCGAATGTTCAATTCTTTTTGAAACACTTCCTGTAAAGGAATCGTTAAAATAAAATAATGGTTCATTGTATTTGATATACATTTATTAATAATACTTCAAAATATTCATTTCATTTCATGTTGTAAATAAATAACAAAATACCGAAGTTTCATTAAATATATTGGTAAGATTTTATTTCAAATAAAAATTCAAAGTATAATTAAGATAAATAATTAATTCTTTATTCCAGAATTTTTCCTTTACTCTTGATATTCGCACGGCGATGTATTATCATTACAGAAGTACAGGACTAAGTATTCCGATATCTTAATTAACCTGAACTGAAATAAAAAATGACGTGTGACGTATGACTAATGCAGTCTGATTGGCTGAATGGTGAAAGGTGACGGATGACGGGTGACGAGTACAAACAAGCTCTTACTTAGAAACAGTGAATCCTGACAGATGAATGATGACTGACTAATGATCTGACGGATGCTATTTGAATCTTGAATGATCTGACTTGACTTTTGACTGATCGGTGACGGATCGTCAAAAAGGAAATGTTGACTGGTCCAGTGACTGTACAAGTTGGATAATGAATTTCTTTTTATTAAAGTTCGGAACTTTTTTTGTTAGACATTTCTTAACTTAGTGTTGCCCTACATTAAGTACATAAGGATGATATCAGTCATTCAGTTAGATTTATTTTGTTGTTAAATATACTTTCTTGCGAAAAACAACTGTTTTTATTAATTGTATCATTTACGTAATTGAGGTCACTTTTATCCATTTTTTGAAAACTAAAGGTTTTCCCTGAATTTTGATTTTTTTTTATTCCACAGAACTTGATTTCTTATATCTGAGAATGTACCAGATATATCTGGTTTAACAATATTCGATAATATATATAGGGTGTCATGATTTTTTTTATTAATTTCTGACACATTTTGAAAATATTCATGTGTATTGTCATTATCACACAAATCATTTTATACCCATAACACCGAAATATTTAAAAGATATTTATTCTATTTCCCAGTTCATTTTTCTACTATTCTTTCTAAAATAATCAAAATAAAACCCCAAGAGCCTTAACTGAGCCATTTGTCAACCAAGTGCCTGAAACTTATTTCTACTTCTTTTAACTTTCCTTTCCATGTATATTTATATTCAAGTTTAACTTAAAGACCCAAATATTTCTATTTCCTTCATGGCGAATTCAACATTTTGTTTTGTACTGCAAAACAGAAAAAGTGTTGTCTTCAAGTTGTGAAATTTTTATATATATTTTATTAATAACCCCTTCCACATTCGTAATCATTAAGATGTTATAATTTGAACAGATAAAATAAAAAAAATGGGCAGATAATTAGTATCTTTGACGAATTTCCCTATTTTTTTATTATTTTTTTTTGAAGACTCCATATATACAATAATTATTCATATCATTCATAGCACTTGTTTAAACTTGTTTAAACATTATACAGTTATAGTCTGTGTATGAGGTCGATACGATATTATATCGACCTGGGAAATGCACATCGACCAAGGATGAAATCCGAGGTTGATATGCTTTTCCAGGTGGATATAACATCGTATCTACCTCATACACAGACTATAATTGCTATATTATTAATTTACAGAAACACTAAATAGGTTATTGTTACCCTTTGTCTAAATATTTAAATTTAAGATACAAGTATAATTGAAATATTAAAAAAAATCATTTGTTTAAAATTTAAAGTACTATAAGATAATTACAGAGTGTATAATATAAAATTGATTCTTAGAAAATTCATTTAAATAAATTAAATAAGATTTTAATGTACTTTTTACAAACATCTACATGTATATGAACAATGATATGCATTACTATTTTTAGTAACATGCGATATAACCTCTTGATATGCTCTTTGCTAGTCAATCTCTAAAAATATAGTGGGTCATCTGATCATTTCTCCACCAATCAAATTTCTCAAACGATATCAAATTAATAACATTATTATATATTTTTAACCCAATGTGTTTTACAATATTCAATTTATGAAATTGATTTACATAGAATATTTTGATAGAGTTCCTGATCTTGTATCTGCTCTTATGTAAAACTTAAGGAGATTTACATCTGAACCTATAAAACAATGATTCAACAATGTATTAAGAATAGCCAAAACACAATTCTTTCTGTATATAATGGTTTCGGTTTCGGTCTCGGTTTTGGATTCGGTTTCGGTTTCGATGATGAATAGTTTAAATGTCTAATATGAGCACTTTGGGCACAATGCATCAAAAGATATAGTGGTAGCAGTACATATGCGAAACTAATAAATGTAGAGATTTATGCTTACATAAAGCTAAATATAATTATCGGGAGATAAAAACAAGCTACATAAAGGAAGGATAACTCGTAGTTTTCAATTTTTATTCTTTTGATTAATTTGCTTTTTATATTATTTGATTCGTAAAGTTTTCAGGAAAAGAACTCATAGTTGCATTTTAAAATCAAGTGGATTATTCTACACTAGAAATTAAACTCTCATGATATCAGTGACAATACTGGTTAGCCACGGGGAAAGAATAATCTTGCTCGTCTATTTTTATTTATTGGAAGTGTAGGTTATGTATTTTCTTTTATAAACCTTTGTTGTAGCATTAATTCATTAATTTTTGGTTTTATCAGAGAGAAAATGGATCGAAGGAAAAGGTATGTAACTTTTACTTGAAACTCTTGAAGATATTGTTAGAAAATGAACACAGTCTACTTATATAGTACGAATATTTTTATAACCTACATAATCAAATAATTTGAATTTGAAGATTTTGGGAAAATTGCATCACAAGATGTGCCGGAAGTAAAACAAAAACGTATTCAAATGATTTAAGAGATCAAGAAAAACAAAAAGCCTGAATTAAATGGCATTTATGATAGGTTGAGCGGAGATGATAACAAACACAAATGACGGTATTGATTTCGCAGAATGTGGCACTGATTGCTGTAAAATTGTTAAAATGACAATACGACAAGATAATATTAGATATAGATAAATATATTCTATGCATTATGAAAACTGTTCAAGTGCTCTATCGGGGTTAATTACAAAATTACCGAACAGAGTGATCAAGAGCCGAAGTCCTGACTTGCTACAGGCATTTCAAAAGAAATGGTGAGTTTAACCTTTTTTTCGGCTAGCCATGCCTACCGTTCCATTGCAGTAGTGTCCAATATTTAGACATTTTCTGTGGCCAGTTTTTAAGTTTTATTTATGTCGGACTCCTTAACGGATTATATGCAACAATGGTGATTGAAAAAAATCATTACAATTAAAGAAGCAAAGATAACAGGGAACACTTACAATGGCCGAACATTACAATCACATGCCACAATCCACCAGGGAACTGCACACGAAAAACAATAAAATGACAAATGACAAACACAAGTAACGATAGGAACTCGGAATAGCCGGACTTGGTACCGGCACTAGCGACAGATAGCGGTAGGGTTAAAACGGTTTATGGGTACCCAAACCTCCCCTTTCTCTATCCCGTTTCCCTATAGTATAATAAACATACAAATAAAACCCAATACAGGTAGACCACTAACTCCAAGACAAGACAAGAACACAAATTCATCATTAGTGTTTTTATCAGTGAGAAGGATTTGTTTGTACTTATTTCACAAAATGAATCGCTCCCAAAAATATTGAATTGATATCAAATATTCTACACAAGAATTTAAAATTAATAAGAAAGTAACAATACTGGTAAATCAAGCTTTTGAATGAGAAATATACCTTAAGCAGAAATCAAATCCTGAAATTATTTATAAGACACTCAGTACCAGATTAACTCTTATGTAAACAGGGCAGATGCATTACCGTTTCATCAAATTATTTTGCCAATTCTTATTAAGAGGTACCACGTTACTTTGTGTTTATTTCACAAATAAACATACGAAACAACAGATCCAGAATACACGTCAATTCAATGATTACACATACCAAAAAAATATAAATAAATATCGAAGTTACTGCAAATTAATTTCAGCAAAAGGCCTAATTAATGTCACGGATGAAACAGATCATAATACAAAAGGAATCAGTGTGAAACCCTAACAAAATGAATACTATCACGTACTCCCAAAGGGTAAGAATGACCTGCCTTCACATTAGCACCTTTCACACTATCAGTCAATTGCCAATCCAGTAACAACTTAGAATCTATTAAAAGATATTGATCTTCAGTTGTGAGATATAGTCATTGTAACGATTCGTCAAAGCGTGATGACAACCAAAAGTTACCGTGATTGACCATAATTCTGGCTTAAGAATTTTGGGATATTAATTAATAGCTATATTGCCTACACATTACATAAGCAATGAAGAGATATGGAGTAAATCTACATGACACAAAGTTTCTACAAATACACGGTAAAACAAAGTGACGCATGATAGTAAGGAATAATCTGTGAAATGTAGACTTTATATGGTGGAGATTTAAGTATGTGTTATTACTACTCAAAATTGAAATTTCTAAATTTGGAAGTCAAAATCATAACGTTTAGGGTAATGTTTGGATTTTAAGTGTCCTTGGTTGTCAATTAAACGATAAAAGTCGAAGAAAGACGCTGATTTTTGTGTATCATTGTTCATTTTTGGGTAGATGAGATACATTTTTTGTGCAGTTACTCTGTAAATGGGGGATTGTATAAAAAAATCATCTTTATAAAAGAATCTGAAACCAAAAGACCTATTTTGATTTGCCTCTTTTCTCTGAAATAGCACTTGCATGAACCTTGTTCTGAGAGTTTTTTGAGTTTTTGAGAATTTTTATCTGATTAACCACCTTGTTGATAATGTTTATTTCACAATATATCTTAGATCATTTTTGACTGTAGAAGGAAATAAAGCTAAGAGTATTGATGGGGGTTTTGTAGTGCATTTTGAAACCAAGCAAAATGAGTTTTGGTATCCAATAAAACAACGAAGGAACAAAGAGCAAGATTTCAAAAATCAAAGTCCAGAGACAAAGCTAAAGTTTGAACACCAGACGACAGGAGGCCAAGACACTACACAACGACAAAAACGCTAAAATACAACAATAAAAAAAAACACTAACAGTGTGAACTATAAAAAAGAGTGACATTATGTGCTCCAGAAGGGTAATTAACAATGAAGGGATATGGAGTAAATGCAAATTATACAAATTCTTTACAAATACATGATTATATTAAGCAATGGAACAACGCTTTAATTGTTGTTCCTCATAAGCATGTCCTGCTCTGTAAACAGCACCTGTCACACTGTCGGTGGGTCAATCCAGAGTCAAGTCAGAATAGGTAATGCCAAAGCCGGAAAGACTCCAATCTACGGGAAAATGTCAGTTTTTATTGTGACACCGACATTTCATATCTATAAATGATGTCATGGTGATGGCCATAGAATTTATGATGGATCAAAAATAACAGCGGATGAATATAGCCCTTACTCAATAGTGTTTGTGACGGTGCTTTTTGCTTAACGACTTAATTATGAAATATACACTCTACATGTTGGGATGTAGGTATATACCCGCACCCATGACCAGCAAAGACATGGATGTAGCGTTGGTCGGCATTGAGCAAAGACTTCCACTCAAACCGGGGCTAGGGGCCGTCTTTAAATTACTAAAGACGCTTTCAGAAAGTAAGTGAGAACCGAACCGAATTGGTGATTACTGAGTTATCGAACTGAACTTGACCGCCAGGTGCCGCATAGTTCTCTTGAATTTCTAATTTTGCATTGAGACAATTAAAGCTTTGTTCACTTGTCATTTTAAATCTTTAGAAGTTGAAATTTAGCATTTTTTATGTTGAACATAATATAAATATTGCAATGTCATTTTCATTTCACTATTCACTGAATTTTATATCATACCTACAAAATAATAAATATTAGACACTACGTTTGGCATGTAATATTCGTGTTGCTCCGGGTCACTATTCCAGGGCTTTTCATGAAGACAGATTTCCAAATTTTCATGCAAAATTTGATCAACTTTTACATATCCAAATTCATAAAAGCTGAAGGCTTACGAATAGTCAAAATATAAATATATAATTTTATTTATCCATGTCCACGAACTTTACGGACAATCCTCGTACATTCAGTGGATTTAATAATTAGTGGTAGTAGAAGCTATTTTTGTTTTGGCATTATATACTAGGCAAAAAAAAAAAGAAACGTTACACCAATTTATAGTAAAAGAATTCTACATTTTTTATTGTTTTACATTTTAATGATAAACAACAACTTCAATGATTTGTCTTTCAAATAAACATTTTTTACCAGAATCGAAAATGACGTCACGTCATTATTCGAATTTTAACAAAAAGGCTATTTTGAAATTTCTACCTGAATACAGGTTCACTCGACTCGTTTAAAGGGTCATTATGTGTGTCGTACATAATTGTAAACAAAAAGCCACTTTGAAAATTTGGAAAAGTTGCACATAAGTCAATGCCCCGACTACGTCAAACAACGGCAGTAGAATACCGAAGGAACAAGGGAAGCGATGACAACACAAGTCGAAGTCCAAAGACATGGCAAAAACGGTAACAGATAAAAACAAAGACAAACAAGGACGTGAGACAGCTACAAAGCACAGAAATAAAAAGATAACATTAAGAACTAAGGCACTCATAGTGTGAACTCCCATGAAAACCGGGAGTGACATCAGGTGCTCCGGAAGGGTAAGCATGTCCTGCCCCGCTAGCTCAAAATGAGCGAAAACAAACCATTGGAATCTTGAATGCAGGAATGACTCTGGTTGAAGTTGCGATTCATTTTAATGTGTCAAGAATGACAATTTATAGACTAAGGCTTCGATTAAGAAGTACTGGCACGGCAAATGATCGCCTTTATCCTTTAAGGTCACGAAAAACGACGTTACGTAAGGACAGACATATTCGGATTATACGCCTACATAACCGGTTTGTAAATACTGTGTTACATCACGCAAAATCATCGGTCCCATCCGTAAAAAAATTTCTTCTCAAACGGTGCGTTACCGGTTACGCCAGGTTGGAATAAGAACACGTCGGCTACCAAGTGATCGATCCTCAAACGTCGTCATACGGCTGCACGATTAGAATGGGCTCGTGCACGTGTTAGATGGAATAGACTGACGTGGCAACAAGTGTTATTCAGCGATGAATCTAAGTTTTATCTGCAGTTTAGTGATGGTAGAGCCTGGATGTACCGCTGACGCAATGAGCGTTATTCTGATGGCTATGTACAGGAAACGGATCGTTTTGGTGATGGTGTAATTATGGTATGGGAAGGAATACCACACAATGACCCTGCAAAACTCAAAATTATTGATGCTTACCTAAATGCTATACGGTATAGGGACAAAATTCTTCCCTCTGTGGTACCCACTTCCTGTGCAGACATCGTTTTCATCCAAATCTTTACAGGATAATGCCAAGTGTCGCATGGCACATCTATCTATGGACTACTTGAATAATAATCATGATTATTTTCTAAGCTGGCCAGCAATGTCTCCTGATAAGTCTCCAAAACTTCGAGCAGCACTGATAACAGAGTGGAACAATATCCCATAAGACTTCCTGAAAGACTCTGATCGTGTTCATGGGACGACGGCGTCAGACAGAAGGTCATCTGAGAAAATTGAAGTGTGAACTTGATTTTTGTCAGTATCGGTGTAAAGTAAATCTGAAATGTTGAAAACAGTATTAAATTTTAAAAACATGTCACCGTTGTTTTGAAAATGGTGAAAGTTTAACATTGTTGTAAAAAATAATGGTATCAGTTGCTTGATATAGAAAAATGTTTTGATAAAATATTAGTGTAACGTTTCTTTTTTTGCCTAGTATATTATGAAATACGGAATTGCTTACAGTGTTTAGTTCCTAGATATATATTTTTGAATCCGTTTTAATACTTTAATACTTTGAACTTTTTTTAATTGTTCAAGCCATTATGATGACTAAATCCATGTGAAGAATAATACTTAAATTTTTTTCATTGGTCTTACTTCCAAATACATCAGCAAACGAATACCGAAGCAAAAATGATGAAAGGGAGAATTCAAAAATCTAAAATCATGGCAAATCAAATCCAACACGAATTGAAACAGCATTACAAAGACAAACAAATAATTAAAAATGAACAATAACGTCACAAGACTAAAGCACTATTTGTGTAAAACCATACAAAAACTGAGGTACCATCAGGTGCTCCGGAATGTATGTTTCAATCATTATCTACTATATATTATGTGCATCGCAAAGATTTCAATTTACAACAGTATATTTTGTGGTATCTGTTTGCCTTGAATATATTTTGAAAGTGAACGTATATTTTTAGATATGTAAGACACATTTCAATTTTAAAAGATTAAATCGTATTTAGTTCTATAGAGTCCGAACGAAAAAATTGTCTATCAATTTAAGCAACCCATTTTCAACACTCATAACCGTAAAAAGGTGACGTAATAGAGACCGTTATGAGCAGCTTGGACTCATAACATATATGTTACAAAAATGTTGGAAATTAAAGGATAATATTTGTTAAAAAATGTAAATCCTATGCAAAAGGCTACTCCATATATAAAACAATTATGGCTCTAGTTTAGAACCTAATTTAGTTTTTAAACATCTTTGAGTTAATGGTCTTCCAAAAGTATTATGTTATTTGTTACCACTGGGTCGATGCTTCTGCTGGTGGACTGTTAGTCCCCGAGGGTATTCACCAGCCCAGTAGTCAGTACTTCGGTGCTGACCCGAAAGCCGATTATATTTTAAATCTTGCAGTATCTAAATTTTTGTAAATTTTGTTGAAACTAAGGAGTATCTCCCTTATACAAAGCTCTGTCATTAGCTGATTTTGGCTTTACATTTAGATCATATTGGTTATTTGTTCTCTATCAGTTTTTAAACATCTTTGAATTAATGGTCTTCCAAAAGTTTAGATTTTATCTGCACTGAAGAGACATAAGTTGTCGAAATGCGCATATGCAGGAAATAAATTTACAGTAACTTCGGCTTTATGTTATTTAATAATTAATTATCCAACTTGTATCTGTTGCTGGGTTATTTGAGTTTACAAAGCTCGGCTATCCCGAGTTCCTTTCGTATCTATGTTTGTCTCTTGTTTCATTATTGTGTTTAAGTGTAGTTGGCTTGTAAATTGCGGCATGTGATTGTAGTTCCCGGCCATTGTAGGTGTTTGCTGTTGTCCTGTTTTTTGTTATTGCAAAACATTTCATTTTAATGTTATCAGAAGACCCATGCAAGACAATGTCTTTTTGGATATATAAGTTAAAGTAAAAATACTGCAAAAAAAGAATAGAAATGTAACAGAGAAATTGGCAGAACAGATACCAGGTAACTAAATAGTTATCATGATAGTAAACACATCATGATGCAAAAATATATACCACATTTAATATACCGTTTAAAAAATATTACGGTCGACAAATGTTCAGGTGGTTTCCTCCCGATTTGTCTTTTTGTCTCATGAATTTCGGCTCTTGACAACTCCGTTTGGTAACTTTGTTATTACGCCCATTTATAAATTCATCAATTATTTAAACATTTTTCTGTTAAAGCTTATTTTCAATTTTCAATTTTTCTGATTTTAAGCTCACATTAAATTATTTGACAAATGTGCTTTTATTGTTTTTACTATTCTCAGGAACATATGATTTGAACATAGCAAAATTCAATATTCTTGAAAAAATAATTTAACCAATATTATGTTTCATGAAAAATTTTATACAGAAAAAGTCATCTTGATATTTAATTTACATTTACCTTAAACTTCATGTTTTTTTTGCAAAGAGTTATCAAAATATAAATATGATAAAATATATATTTTAAAAGATTCTTTAAAAAAAATCAAATTACTCTCATTATGAATGCAAAAATAAAGTTGTTACTTATCTATGACCAAAGTTTTTTCTTTATAGAAGGTTTGCAAATAAATTGATCAAATCTTTACAAACCATTACATTTCTTCCAAAATACTATTCTTTTTATTAAAGTTCAGAACACTTTTTGTTAGACATTTCTTAACTTAGTGTTGCCTTCCATTAAGTAGAAGAGGATGATATCAATCATCAAGTTAGATTTATTTGCTAAGTTGTTAAATATAATTTCTTGCGAAATACAACTGTTTTCATGAATTGTATCACTTACGTAAATGAGGTCACTTTTATCCAATTTTTGAAAACTAAAGGTTTTTCTGAACTTTGATTTTTTTTTTCATTCCACAGAACTTGATTTCTTATTTGTTAGAATGTAGCAGATATATCTGGTTTAACAATATTCGATAAATTCTAGGGTGTCATGATTTCTTTATTAAATTCTGACACATTTTGAAAATATTCATGTGTATTGTGATTATCACACAAATCATTTCATACCCATAACACCCAAATATTTATAAGGTATTTATTCTATTTCCCGGTTCATTTTTTCAACCATTTTTTTCTAAAATAACCAATATAAACCTCAAGAGCCTTAACTGAGCCATTTGTCAACCTAGTGCCTGCAACTTATCTCTACTTCTTTTAACTTTACTTTCCATGTATATTTATATTCAAGTTAAAGACCCAAATATTTCTATTTCTATCATGGCGAATTCAACATTTTGTTTTGTACTGCAAAACAGAAAAGTATTGTCTGCCAGTAGTGAAATTTTTAAACAGTGATTTTTTTATATATTTAATTATTAATCCCTTCCACATTTCTATTACTTCGTAATCATTAAGCTATGATTCGAACAGATAAAACAAAAAGAAGGGCAGATAAAGGGTATCTTTGACGAATTTCCCTATTATTTTTTGAAGACTCCATATATACAATAATTATGCATATCAAATGTTTAAACATTATTAATACTTTTAACCCAATGTGTTTTTTCAATATTCAAATAAAGAAATTTATTTATATAGAATATTTTAATAGATTTCCTGATCTTGTATGTTCTTATGTAAAACTTAAGAAGGTTAACATCTGAACCTATAAAACAATGATTTAACAATGTATTAAGAATAACCAAAACATAATATAATGGTTATATAATGGTTTCGGTTTCGGTCTCGGTATCGGATTCGGTTTAGGTTGCGATGATTAATAGTAAAAACGACTAATGTGAGCACCTTGGGAACAATGCATCTCAAGATATGGTTGGAGCAGTACATATGCGAAACTAATAAATGTAGATATTTATGCTTACATAAAGCTAAATATAAATATCAGGAGATAAAAACAAGCTACACAAAAGAAGGATAACTCGTAGTTATCAATTTTTATTGTTTTGTTTAATTTGATTTTTATAATATTTGATCTGTAACGTATCACAGGTTAATTTTCCAGGAAAAGAACTCACAGTTACATTTTAAAATCAAGTGGATTCTACACTAGAAATTAAACTCTCATGATATCAGTGACAATATTAGTTAGCCAAGGGGAAAGAATAATCTTGTTCGTCTATTTTTATTTATCGGAAGTGTAGGTTATGCATTTAAAAAAAAATCTTTGTTTTGGCATTAATTCATTTATTTTTGGTTTTATCAGAGAGCAAATGGATCGAAGAAAAAGGTATGTGACGTTTACTGGAAACTCTCGTAGATATTGTTAGAAAATGAACACAGTCTACTTATAAAGTACCAATATTTCTATAATCTATACAATCAAATAATTTAAATTTGAACATTTTTGGGAAAATTGCATCACAAGATGTGCCGGAAGTAAGAGGAAAAAGTATTCAAATGATTTAAGAGATCAAGAAAAACCAAAAAATTTCGCAGAATGTGGCACTGATTGCTGTAAAATTGTTTAAATGACAATAGGACAAGATAATGTTAGATATAGATAAGGATATTATATGCATTATGAAAACTGTTCAGGTGTTCTATGGGGTTAATTACAAAATTAGTAATCAAGAGTCGAAGTCCTGACTTGCTATAGGCATTTCAAAAGAAATGGTGAGTTAAACCAGTTTTGGGCTCGCCAAGCCTCTCGTTCAATTGCAGTCGTGTCCAATATTTAAACATTCTTGTTGCCAGTTTTTAAGTTTTATTTATGTCCTTAACGGATTATATGCAATAACTGTGATTGAAAAAAAAAATCATTACAAGTACACAAATTCCTCATAAGTTTACTTAACAGTCACAAGGATTTGTTTGTACCTATAATACAAAACGAATCGCTTCCCGAAAATAATGAATTCAAAATCAAATCAAACATTCTACACAAGAATTTAAAATTAATTAGAAAGTAACAATACTGGTAAATCATACTTTTGAATAAGTCCTAATCTTATGTCAACAGGGCAGATGCAATACCGTTTCATCAAATTATTTTGCAACTCGTATTAAGAGGTACCACGCTACTTTGTGTTTATTTCACAAATAAACATACGAAATTGATTTCCAAATGAATCACGAAACAACAGATCCTGAATACACGTCAATACAATGATCACACATACTGAGACAATATAAATAAATATCGAAGTAACTGCTAATTAATTTCAGCAAAAGGCCTAATAAATGTCATGGATGAAACAAACCGATCATAAGACAAATTTAAAAGAGAAATCACTTACAGTGTGCCTGTCATCAGGTACTCCGAAAGATTAAGAATGACCTGCCTTCACATGTGGCACCCTCCATACTGTCAGTAAAATGCCAACCCAGTTACAACTTAGAATCTATTAAAAGATGTCGATCTTCTGTTGTGAGATAGAAACATTGCAACAATTCGTCAAATCGTGATGACGACCAAAAGTTACAGTGATTGAATATAAAACTGAGTAAAGAACTTTCGGGATATTAATTTATTTCTATATTGCCAACATCATCCTGTACATTGCATAAGCAATGAAGGGATATTGAGTAAATGTACATGAGAAAAAATCTCTACAAATACATGGTAAACAAAATAATGCATGATAGTAGGGAATAAGCTGTGAAATGTAGACTATATATGCTGGAGATGTGTGTATTACTACTCAAAAATTGAAATTTCAAAATTTGGAAGTCAAAACCATAACGTTTTGTGTAATGTGTGGATTTTAAGTTTCCTGAGTTGACAATTTAAGGATAAAGGTCCAAGGAAGACGCTGATTATGGTGTATCATTGTATCATGTTTAGTTCATTTTTGGTAGATGAGATACAGTTAATCTGTAAATGGAGAATTGTATGAAAACATTATCTTTTTACAAGAATCTTAAACCAAGAGACCTGTCTAGATTTGCCTCTTTCCCCTGATATAGCACTTGCATGAACCTTGCTTTGAGATTTTTTTGAGTTTTTGAGAATTTTTATCTGATTGACCGTCTTGTTGATTATGTTTATTCCACAGTATATCTTAGATCATCTTTGACTGTGAAAGGAAATACAGTTAAGAGTATTGATGGGGGTTTTATAGTGCATTTTCAAAACCCAGCAAAATGAGTTTGGTATCCAATAAAACAACGGAAGTAGAATACCGAAGGAACAAAGAGCAAGATTGCAAAATCAAAGTCCAGAGACAAGAAAAAAGTATGAACACCATAAGACAGAAGGCCAAAGACACTACACAACCGCAAAACGCAAACACTACAAATACAACTATAAAAAATAAAGCAATAACTTTGTGAACTCTCAAAAAGAGTGCTCCAGAACCTTAAAAAAGAGTCCTCCAGAACTCCAAAAAAGAGTGCTCCAGAAGGGTAATTAACAATGAAGGGATATGGAGTAAAGGGAAATGAGACAAAGTCTCTACAAATACACGATAATACTAAGCAATGGAATAACGCCTTATTGTTGTTCTTCATAAGCATGTCCTGCTTTGTATACAGCACCCGTCACACTGTTAGTTGGTCAATCCAGGGTAAAGTCAGAATCGGTAATGTCAAATCCGGGAAGACGCGAATCAAGCGGAAAATGTCAGTTTTTATTTGTGACACCGACATTTCATATCTATCTATGATGTTGTGGGCCATAAAATTTCTGAAGGGTCGAAAGTAACAGCGGCTGAATATAGCCCTAACTCAATAGTGTTTGTTACAGTGCTTTTGCCTAACGACTTAATTGTGAAATATACACTCCATATGTTGGGAGGTAGGTATATTGCTGCTGAGAAAGGTAAAGTTCTCAGTTGGATAGTCAAAATCATCACCTTTGTCATATAACCTAGATTTCAGACGTCCATGTTCGTCAATGTATAACAAAAGGTATGGAGCAGAATTGGGTGGATCGGTTGTCTCTTTAAGTTTACTTGTTGTACTCAGTGTGGTTCTTAACAAAATATGTTTCATCTTTTCCTATGACTAAATAAATTGACGATATCTTATTGTTTTCGTGACTTACACTAATTCAAAAGGAAGACAAGACAGGCATATGATTGTTAGGGATGTCCTTCCTTGATATATTGAACGAAAAGATTTCAGAGTAGTTGAATTAAATACTCAGCAGAATTTTGGGTAACTGATAATGCTTATAACAGAAAAGAAAATATCAATATTAAACATTAAGTCCGTGGGCTTGAAACACATCCCCGTCCCCTACTTCCAAACAGCAATCAAAGCATATAATCTATTTTTATCTTTCGTTATACGGGTTTAAACAGATTACCGTTTGATTAAATATTGTTGTTACATGATGTTCAGATATCACTTATTATACAGTTTTGCTTGTAACTATGCTTTAGTACTATGGGACCTTTTTTTATTAATAATAATAACTTTTTTTTAATGAAAGACAGTGTTATAAATACATTTATTGATTTTGTTATTTTTACATAAATGTAAATATACATGTTTAAAAAGCATTGTATATAATCAAATTTTATCGTTTTAGTAATTTTATACCGATTTATGATTGATCAGTTACAAATCTGCGACTGTAGATTACAACTTAAAAATCGCGAACTGATATCATTTTTAGTCTCATTACTAACTAAAGGACGGTAACATAACGGTTGTTTCCGTATTTTATATAAAAAATATCCTATGACGCATTTAATGTCATTAAAGTTTAAAAAAATATTGTGTATTATGTTGTGCGTTATGAGTTAATTGAGTAAAAAGTAATTACATGAACTTCAATGCTATGGTATAATACACTCAAATAATACTTTATTAAAAATTCATAACATTTTCTTCTCCGGTCTTACAGCAGCAAGTTTTCTTTATCCCTATTTCACATGTTTATTGGTAAAAATATGATAAAGTATTAATAATTTAGATATAGAACCTGGTACTAATCAATTATATATACTATTTAAGGGAATAGAAATAATAAACATCACATATTTATTTATGTTAAACATTTTGAGGTATTCCATACGGAATACATTTAACTCGGACAATTAGTCTCTCCGATAAATAAATACTACAGAAGTTGTAAAGGATGTGTGGCAATAAGAACCCATTTTTTGCCCAAGATTTACCATGAAACTAAGACTAAGCAAATAGATGTCTTATGTTCCTGAAACATTGAACAAATATATGGCTTAACATAAATGATAAGCTTTTTCCATATCAGTTAGATTGTCATGCCAATCAGTTAACTCTAAAGCTATATTTTTAGGAAATCGTCAGATTTTCATTGTTGTTGCTTATTTTCACACAGTTTTGTGTTTAGAAAAAATGTGGGCAGTTCTGAAAAACAACTTCATATTTGGTGAAAATGTGTAAAATGATGAAATACATTATTTCTGAAAGTTTGAAGTTGTAGTTTGCAATGTTAACTAAAGGAATTTTTGCACCGAGAACTTTCAAAACTGCAGATTTTCTTATTTTTACAAAAAAGACACTCCTTGTGATGTTAAATTAATGTCAAAACGAATGGATTTTGTATTATTTGGTGTTTTTATTTTGTAACCACATAATAGTTAATATGTCACATAAATAACACACTATTTTAAACACTTTCGTTTGGGGGGGGGGCAAATATGGGTCATATTTCCACTCATCCTATAGATTCTTCAAATGGCCATTTTGACAACATACGTCATTAAAGTGCAGATAAAATAAAATCAATTTGAAAACAATCAATCAAAAAATGTATATAGCCTAAGANAAAAAAAAAAAAAAGAAAAAAAAAAAGAAAGAGAAACAATATAAAATTTAATGAAAGCCAAAATCAGCTACAGAAAGATATTTGCACTAGGGTGATACGCCATAATTACACAAAAAAATACATATTGTAAGTTCACAAAAAACAGAAAAAAAAAAAAAAAAAATCGCTTTTCGGGCCGAAGTACTAACAAGTGGATCTGTCAATTTACTCAGCGTCTAACAGCCAACCAGCAGGGATAACAAATAAATAACTTCTAAAGTAACGAATCTTATTCAAACTAAAAACATATAATTGTAGACATACTTGGGGACTTTTTTCTTTTTGTGTCGTTTTTAAGCATTTCTATCTTGATGCTTGGATTAAGGTACACATTTTTTTGCAATAAGAAAGTTCACTAATACTTTATTTATGTATTTTGCTACGAACTGCTCAGAGGGATTATTTGTTTCAAAAGTAAACTCATTTATAAAGGTTTTAGATTGTTTGTCAAAGACATTGTTTAGGGAAATTTATATGTGTTACCTGTGATAATGATAACTAATCAAAAACACTTGAGTAGACCAATTACTTGAAATCTCTTAAAACATCACATAGTATAACACACTTAAATGTATTGAACGCTTACGACAAAACACTTCATTGTTTGGATGTGTGGTTGCTGACAAAAATACCATAAAGGTTTTAAAATGATAGACGGACATTATAAGTAAACACTAAATATTTAAAGCTATTTTCAACTTCGTGATGAACCACAGTATAAAATTGTTTTGTTACTCTGTTCACTATGCGTTAATTGAGATACCCAGTGTTCCTTTTCTGATTTTTACCATTTTCATAATTTCCTAGTAAATAAATTTTACTATGCATTATTTGTTACAGGGAAGCTGCAAAAGGACAAGGAAAGGAAAAAGAAAAACTCAAATTTAGCATTGCAGAGGACAGTGATGATTCATAATTTTGGTTATACTGAATATCTTTAAATGATGGTACATTTTTCAGTGAAAAACATTTTTTTTTTGTAATATGAATAAAAAAATTGTACACGTTGTCTGATTAAACTCTAAAGCATGCTAAATTAAATACCTACGTTTGGTGATATTCCATGAGCATTTTTTATCGTTTCTCCGAAAAAACGATGGAAGAAATATCGATATTGAGAAACGAACTGTATTTTATACTATCCAGTAGATATCCATTAATAAATGTAATGTTTTCAGTCGATAAAAGATAGAGAGGGAAAATGAACAGCGATCGTTTTCTACCTTTGGCATGTTTCAAAAAATAAAAGGGATGAATGGATTCGCGAGATAAAATGATTGTCAAAGTTAGGACAATGGTTTTCTCATAAAAAACCCATACCATTTTTCAAAAACAACATCAGTTGAATACCGAAGGAATAAGGTAAGTGATGATTACAAAAATCGAGACCAAAGACATGGCAAAAACGGCAACAGAAAAAAACAAAGACAAAATAAGGACGTCAGACAGCCACAATGCACGGAAATAAATAGCACTCATAGTGTGAACTCCGGGAGTGACACCAGGTGCCCCGGAAGGGTAAGCATTATCAGAACTCAGAATTCAGAATGACTCTCGTTATGGCAATTCGGATGATAGGAAGTGGGGTTTTTTTTGACACTCAGATTAAAATTTTCTTTACATCTTCCATCCAATGGTTCGATACATTCTATATATTCAGTATAATTGTAATATAAATCCAAGCAAAACCGAACATTCTTTAAATCCAACATGAATATATTCTTGAAATATACACAAATATTTCTGAGAAGACCATTACTTCGTTATTGTTGCATTCATGTAGTCATTGACAAACGAATACTGAAGCAAGAGCGAGAACAGCGAAATTCCAAAATAATTTTAGAGTAAAAAAGAAAACAATGGCAATTCAATTCAAAAACAAATTAAAACAACATAACAAAAACAAAACAAATGAATAGAACTGAACAAGACCATAGCAAAACTATAGCACTAGCAATGTGAGCCCTTCCAAAACTAGAGGTATCATTAAGTACTCCGAAAGGTTAGCAGGATCTGCTTAACGCTTGGCACCCGTCACACTACCAAAAAACCTCCAGTTTTGTCATAGCCTGATTCACACAAAAAGTATACGGAGGAGGATGTCATCGGAATGCTGGAATTCGTGATTGTAACATATTTGGAGTTTGGAGGACAAGTTTTCCAGCAGACAAAAGGGATGCCTATGGGGACTAATTGTGCGCCACTTTAAGCAGATTTGTTTCTTTAGTCGTATGAAGCCAGGTTTAAAAAAGGGCTTATTCAGAAAAAAGATAATAAGCTAGCCAAATCCTTTAATTTCAGTATGATGTTCTTTCATTGAACAGTCCTCAATTAAAGGATAACCTTCTTCTTATATACCCAAATGAACTCAAAATTAAAGAAACCACTGATACATCATCATCAGCATCATACATGGACCTATACCTCTACATTGACAACTCTGGATGATTGAAAACAAAACTTTACGACAAGCGTGATGATTTGGACTTCCCATTTTTGAGCAGTATATATTCCCACATCTCCGGCATATGGCGTGTACATTTCACAACTCATTCGGTATTGTCGTTCCTGTTGTTTGTACAGCGTTTTTGTCAACAAAGCCAAATTACTGTCTCAAAAACTTATACATCAAGGGTATGTTCAGTCACTGTTGCAATTGTCACTACAGAAGTTTTACGGTCGTCACCACAATTTGACAGATCATTACAATGTTTCTATTTCACATATGAGAACAGATATCCTCGGGTAGATCTAGAGTTTGTTACCGGACTCACTAACACCGTCTGTGACAAAACCGGACTTTTCACTGGCGGTGTGACGGGTGCAATCCTTGGAGCAGATCATGCTTACCCTTCCGAAGCAACTGATGGTAGGTGTTCACGCTGCTAGTGCTTTAGTTGTGTTCCGTTCTTGTTCATTTTTGTTCATTTGCTTTGTCTTTGTCATACCGTCTCAATTCGTGTTGGATGTGAATTGCCGTGATTTTGGATTTATGATTTTCTAATTCCTCCTTTCCTCGTTCTTGCTTCGGTATTCGTTTGCAGATATATAAAACAAACATAGGGCACTCATCGAGTCAATAGTAAGAAAACTTGGCATAATAAAATCATGAGATGTTGTGCAGAATAATCAGATGGTCAGAATAGAAATTACAAAAAATTAAGATGCCAAAATTTGATAGTATGATAGTTCATCCATATGAGAAATTATTTCAAGAACAAGTACACCATAATTGTAATGTATAGATATTAGCAATGAAGGGATATGGAGTAAATGCAACATGGTAAAAATAAGCAATGGAACAACGCTTTTTTGTTGAAGTCGACATGACGCCTTCAACATACATTTCAAAGCTCATTTTTTAATAATGAAGTTGAAAATAAAATTAAAAAGTTAATACCAAATGATTCCACTACTGAAGACAAGGTGAAAATAGACTACTGTGATAAAGAATGCGTTAAAGATATTATTTACACTGCGTGCGAAAAAGTCGCTTAGAAACGTTTCTGTGATATAAATAAGGAAAAAACCTAAAAAAAGCAAAATAAAAAATTGAAATTATAATAATCTGAAAAGAAAGAGAATTGAGCTCATTAGGAAAGGTGAACTTTACGGGAAGAATCCAAATAACCCATTTATAAGGGGTCCCTTTTGTAAATTTAGAAAAATGTGTAAACGGGCATGTGCAATGAAATACAAAGGCTTAAGGAAAGCAATTATTAACAAACTTGACACAAAACATGACAAATCCTAGTGCATAATGGACGCTTTCAGATGAATTGAAGAACGATTCTAAACGAGACGATCCATGTGAACAGCTGAATCCAAGTAAATGGGTTAAACATTTCATGCAGCCTTTTTTTCGTAATATCACAGTTCTATAGCCAAATAAATTTTCCACAAATCTTTTAAATCAAATTGACACACAAAAAAGAAGAAAAAAAGAAAAAAATCGGAATTTTTGTATTACTGAAAAAGAAATTTTGGATATAATTAGTGGATTTGAAATAATAAATCTGCAGGTCTTGATGGAATAAAAAGTGAAATGTTGAAGCATAGTCATCAATTTACAACGTGTCATGATAAAGTGTTTAATAAAGTGTCTCAACCGTACGTCTCTTCCCAAAAGTATAAAGTATAAGTTGAGACATACCCCCCCCCCTCTCGATTTATGTCTGTTCACAAGTGACAGAAATCGTTAGTCCAAAATTAAATATGCTTGCTACAAAAGAATACAAACACCACTTATGGAACAACCTTTTAATTGGGCTGGGAATGAAATCCGGCAAAAAACCAAGGTTCGGAAATTTAATGTAAAAATTATCAGGTCAAGGGAAAGCCGAAAAATAACCAGGATGACCTATATGAAGCAAAATTTTTTCCATGGACAACAAAAAGATTGCTTACTGATTCCAGTGAGAAAAAAAGGATATATAGGGGTTGAAATGTGAAATTTTTCATTCATCTGTACTTTTTTTCACGAGGTCGTCTTTTATTATGGTCGCGTGCATAAAAGGTTAATTGATGTGGTCGGGAGGGGGGGGGGGGGGANTTTGTAAAGATGGGGATGCGCATTTACAAATAAAAAAAAAATCCTATCCGAATCAATACCAGGAAAGCACAAAAAGTTTACCCGAATTTACATCAACAATATATTTATTAAAACCTGGAAAAAAAACGCCCCAAAAGCAAAACTAAAACCTGAAAAAAATTTCCCCAAATCAATAGTAAAACCTGAAAAAATGCCTCAAATCATTCCTAAAACATAAAAAACTGCTCCTTATCAACATTTAAACCTTAAAAAATAGCCCCAAAACTATACTAAAAACATAAAGAATAGCCCAAAATTAATATTAAAACCTAAAAAAAAATCGACCCGAAAAAAATGCACATCACGGTATACCAATATATAGATTTTAACACCTGCCCCCGAGTCCCGGGGTCTCAGGGATGTATTCCTCCTAATAACATGTATCAATTGGCTGGAGTCACTACAAATGAAAAGGCACTATTTTTATAGTACTATTTTCGAGGTCTGTCAAACATAGGCGTATTGAAATAGTGTAGTGTGCCCTGACAATATTATGGCTTTGACATTTAACACAATCTGGGCACAGAGAAGCTATAGTTAGTCGTCATATAAGCTGGAGGTTAATGCATCAATAAACTTGGTTAAACCCACCATTTTATTTATAAAATGCCAGTTCCAAGTCGGGAATATGACGGCTTGCCCAAAATGTTCTGTGTCGGATTGTGTTCCCCTGATTCAGTCGAATGTTTTACGGATTTTCCTTACTGGTCTCTTCCTTTGATCGATTCGGACTTTTGTTGTCACTTTTATTTTTTAATATAATTAAAAAAAAAACAAAAACAAAAAACATCAACAGCCATACGAATGAATTGTAGTAGTGGAAGAATTTGCATGTAATGTTGTATTCTTTCTTAGATATACGAAATATAAATTCATTTTTTATCAGCAATAATCCCAAAAATCGAAAAAGCAATTACGTATATGTGTATTACAAAGTAGCTTGAAATGTAGAGGCTTATTAGGAAGTACCACGTCGACATCGTAAAAAGTATAGCTTGATTACAAATGTGTATATGTTAACTCATATAGATCCTTTTTTCTCACTGGAACGAGTAAGCAATCCTTTTCTTGTGCATGAAAAAGATTTTGCTTTATATAAGTCATCCTGGTAAATTTTTCGGCCTTCCTTGGTCCTGATAATTTTTTCATTAAATTTCCAATCCTAGATTTTTTTTTTGCAATTCATTCCCAGCAGCCC
>MJUU01060466.1:131724-186960 GCA_002080025.1 Modiolus philippinarum
CCCCAACTCAGTACAAGGAAGCGTAGTATACCAATATTCAAGTCTATTGACCCAATTTACTTTGGCACATTTGATTTTTGACACATCAAAACATGCAAATCGTTTTATAAATTAAACTTGGATGTTGCATTGTATGAATCGGGTGACACGTGGTTCTACGCACTACAAAACACTAAAAGTCTGAAACTGGCACTTTTGTACTGAAAAGTACTGAAAAGTACTCGACCAATCTCAACTTGTCTGAAAATTACTGAAGTAGTCTCGACCAAAGTCTGATTCAGTCAGAAATTTACTGAACCAGTCTCTACATGTCTCGACTAGTCTGGACCAGTATGAACTTGTACTGGAAAGTCTCGATCTGTCTTGACCAGTCTGCTATAGTACTGAAAGAATCTCGACAAGTCTGATTTAATACTGAAGGAATCCCGACCTGTGTTAAAAAAGTAGAAAAAAATATATCAGATGTTCAGCATTCTAAATCTAGAGACAATTAAAAAATACCCTTTAAAGTGTTTTTCTAACTTCACTTTGCTGAATAAACTGAACCTTGAGACATGTTAAAACATACTTATTAAAAGATCAAAGGTCTTTATTTTAAATAACAGAAATCCTTAATTAATGCATCTAGAAATTTGTTACTGAAATAAAAATAATTCTTTTTCTCAAAAATTAATATAAAATATATTCTCTTGTTTTAATCAAACCCAAATCTTTGCATATCTTAAATAAATTAGAGAAAATATGAATCAATTAAAAATGCACAGATTTGATAATTTGTATATATAATATTTTAATTTTTTTTCTTATATATTCTATGCATTGTTTATGATTACAAATTGCAAACTGGGTTGATTTTCATCATCAGTTACACCTTCAATTAACAAACATGGCACAGGCGAGTGATGTGGCCTCAAGTAAAAATTGTGTGTTTTATATATATATTAACATATGTGAATATTACATGTACCTTTACATCTATGAATATTACAAGTGCCTTAAATAGAAATTTTTGGCAACCACATGTTTCATAACTAATGATTAGTGGTACACACATTGAATTTGAAGGGGAACTGATGTTTTATAATTTTAATTATATCGATAAAAATCCCTTTTCTAAAATAAAAAAACCCTTGCTAATTAAAATTATAATAAAAATAATAAAAGTAGAAAAACAAAAATTTTGAACAAAGTAAAATCATATCCACTTGATCTCTTATAAGTGCACACTTGAAAAACAAAATCTCTAATTTTACAGGTAAAATCTCTCATTGAACAGCAAAATCTCTAATTTAACAGCAAAGTCTCTAATTCAAAGGGAACATCTCTAATTTAATAGAAACATCCCTAATTTTACTAGTAAAATAACTAATTAGTTGAAGTGAGATCACTAAATTTTTAGGTAAATTCTCTAATTTAACAGCTTCAATATCTAATTTAACAGCATCAATATCTTATTTAATTGAGTCAATATCTAATTGTCACATAAAAGTTAATTTTTCTGTTTTTCTATTTTCTTCATTCTTTATTTATAAGTTTCCTGTAAATGTGTCTGCATTGATAAATGTAGTATAAAACTCTAGCTATACAGTATACAGTATATTATTTTTCTTTTCGACATATGGTAGTGCTAGCTGATATTGTGAATTTAGAATTTTTGATACTTTATATATCACAGTAGTAAAAACATTTGACGAACATTTTGTAATCAAATGCATGAAGGGTTGATTTTAGAATTTAATTTTAAAGCACTAAATTAATTTACTGAATCAGAGCATATTAGAGTTTTCCATGATCAAGACTATTTCATTACAATTTTAGACTGTTTGAGACAGGTCGAGACTCTTTCAGTATTATATCATACTGGTCGAGGCAGGTCGAAAATTTTTCAGTTCAGGTCAAGACTAGTCGAGACAGGTTGAGACTGGTTCAGTAAATTTCAGACTGAATTAGACTTAGGTCGAGACTACTTTAGTAATTTTCAGACAAGTTGAGACTGGTCGAGTACTTTCATGTACTTTTCAGTACAAAAAGTACCAGTCTCAGACTTTAAGTGTTTTGTAGTGACGTATAGTCTGATTTATTATGTCACCCCAGACAAAGTCGCAGTGACATGCTGTTATTCTACGTTTCTTCTGATCATTTTTCTTTTTTTTTTAATTTTACTTCTTCCAATGATTTTTTTTGCGATCGATTATTTTGAAGTGGCTTGATGTAATGACATGAAACTTGGTATGCTCTGAGATCACTATAATAATAAGTATATTCCATAAAAAAATAACAAAAAAGGCTGCTATTTTCATGATGGTCGCAAAATACGTAAAACATTCAACTTTTTTGGATTTCAGTGAAAATTGGTTTCTAGGTAGATCTAGGTTTCTAGGTTTCTACGTACTATCCTTTCGTAAAAAATTATGCTACAAACAGAATGGAATTATCGGATTGGTTGTCTCGCGGTGACATCAGCTATTGCTCGCGATTGTAAATGTAGTTTTGTCATCCCAGACGTAGACGGGGTGACATATTACTATTCTACAAAAGGATAGACGACGGACGACAGACAAAAGACGACAAGTGATGAAAAAGATCATCCTGGCATATCATATTTCGGCAGAAGGTTTACTGAAAATTCATATCACTTTTCTTGGATAGTTATTATCTACTTTTGTCAATTCATCCAACCAGAATATAGTGCCATACATTTGAAATCTGACAGAGGAAATATGTCATAATAACGAGATAATTATGTAATAAAAAAGATATTAACAGCTTAACATATTAAGGAATAGTATCGCACGTGGCATCAATACGATTCCTTAGAAAACAATTTTATAAAAAAGAAAGAATGAAAGAAAAAAAAACAGTCTGCTTGGATATAAAACCAATTACAATGTATGTAAATGAAGAACAACGCTTTCTCTATTATCCACGGCTAATTTAAGGATTGTTCCGTTTAAATCGTTTTCCTGAACCTCTCCATCATTAGTGCCATCTACCGATAAGGATTGCAACAAACTTGACAAATAAAAAGTTCAACGCAAATGACGTTATTTTGATTCATTACCTCCGTTCATAATATCAATTTCTCGAAAAATCACAAAAAGCCGTTTTGTGTCCTAGCAAATTTAATATACTTTAGAAAACTAAACATGACTTTATTTTTCATAGATATGGTGTACTTGTACATAAAATAATATCTCATGTGTACACTTTGTTCAATTACTATTATCTAAATTTATGTAAAAACCGAAGGATTAACTCTTGTCTTTAGCTATATTTGATATATATTAACTGATTATTCGGATTTCGTTTGATTTTATGCATTTTAAACATTTTTTGAAATTATGGATTCCTTTGTTTGGGTTCTAGTGCTGCTGATGAGGAATAAATTTCCGAAATGGCCATACAGCTCATTAAAATTATTGCAGTTGGAGTTAACAAGTGTGTTATGGTCTCATGTTCATTTTCTCCATATCCTTTCGTAAAATATTTCATACCAATTTTCCGTTTAGCATCAATATTACTGTGAAGCTCAAAGAAAACTGGAGCTCAAAGAAAACTGCAATCAGCATTTGGCGTTTCTAGACATTTAAGGAATGGCTTTAATTTTTTAGGGGTGGGGGTCCATAGACTCTATTTTGACTTTTCAAAATGATTATGTGAAATATGAAGAACCAAAAATTGAGTTTATGAGTAAAAAAACCTAAAATATATGATAGCCATTCATCACGATTTAAATATGATACTGTTTCAATACTAGACAAGCGGCTCTCTAGAGCCTATTTGCTCACAATGACCACGGTCAATTCGTATAATCAAATAAAATACTTTGTTAAAGGGTCTCAACTTCAAACTATATAATGAAAAAACCTATGTTCCAAGATTTAACCCGTTTGCATCTGATGAGTGACATTCATGCCATTTTTCTTCTAAATGCATTCAGTAGTTTTTTGTAGATCTTTGCATGCATTGCCCATTGAGTCAAATAATAAAACTATATGTTTCCGTCCGGCAGTCGTCTTTTTTAGTGCTGACCTGAAATACAGCTTTTTCTGCATGGGAACACATAAAAACTATTGCGACATACTCTGCTTGACATCTTGACCAGCATCTCATAAGTAACATTCATAGCAATTTTCTTCTAAATGCATTCAGCAGTTTTCTAGCAGAAGACTTTTGCGTGCATTTCACATAAGGTTCAATGTTAAAACTGTGTTCCCTGCTGGTGGTCGTTTTGGTTATAGCGCTAACCTGAAAAACAGATTGTTCGCAATGGACCACATAAATACTATTGCGGCAAAATTTGGCCGGGTGCTAAAAATGAAATTGTTTTTTGCCAATCAGAAAATGTCTTACATTCAAAACTAAACTATATTCTGCTTTTATAGTCCAAAATATTTTTCACAATCTAAGGGGAATTTCCTCATTTGATTCTTTTGATATTAATTTTGGCGAGATTAAATCAACAGCTTGGTCAAATTTGTCTTTCTGGTCTTAATTTCTTATTTACAAAACCCACATACACATGCACTTGATTTGCATGTTTTCACGTGTTCAGTTTATTTATATACAATTTTTGTTATATACTGTATACTTTTGTACAATATACACTGTACGAGATATCCTGAGTATGTATAACGTACTTGTCTCATCCTTTTGACCATTGAGCAAATAAAACAGTAATAAACTTTAGAAAGCTTTAAATGAAAACTTTTAGTTTCTATATGTTGAAACATGGATATAAAATTTAATCCGAAAAAATATACTCATTTTTGTAAGTAAAAATACTTTTTAAACAATTCACATCGTAATACATATTAAGACGTCAGCCCTGAAATCTGACATGTAAGCATAATATATCTTTTAATTTTAGAAAGGGCTTTAAAATATCAGTAAAACCCTAGATGTGTCGACCAATGGGTTTGGGGAGTAAATACTGTCGGCCCAATAAGATGTCTGACGAATCACTATCGGACCTGTGAGCCAAGAGGTTGTCGGATTCAAAATTCTGATCAATGGGCTGTCGGAGTTAAAACTGTCTGACGTATGTGCTGTCGAAATAGAAACTGTCGGGATAATACTTATCTGAACAATAGGGTTACATCATTTGACTCATGTGCATTCACTCCATATCCTTTTAGTGTTTATGCAAATAATATTTCTGTGTTGACGATGAAACAAGAATAAATTAAGTTCTTGTGAAGTATCAACGTGTTTCGGAATAATGATACGTTGGAATGATAATTGTGTCGGACCAATGACTGCCAGACTGATATTTATCGGACCCGCGGGTTTGAAGATCAATGTACTGTCAGACAAATGAGCTGTCATTACTTCATTACTTACTACACTAAAAGGTGGCCTTAAGATATATATTAAACTCATCAAGGAGGCTGAATCAGATGAACTAAAATATTTACCGGAATATCTATCTTCAACTGAACTTAGCCACTGCAACATTAACAAAACATTTAATTTTTCTACACTCTAAACTCATGTCTCACATAATAAGTTAAAGTCAATACTCCAGGATAAGATGAGTTTTTCTATACTAAAATGTGTGAAAAATGATATTTTGTGCTAGGTAAAGATGGGGTTTATATTGTTAAACATCTTACTAATGAATTAAAGTAAAAAAAAGGGAGGAAGTATTTTTTTACCACATATTTTAGACTTTGGAGGACTAGTACTCTATCAGACAATAGGGATACATATGGGAACTAATTAAGCCACTTATAGCAGATTTGTTTCTTTTGACGCCATGTTAATACAAGGGCTACTTAAGAAAAAAAGAAAATAAGCTAACCAAGGACTTTACTTCAGCTTCCATTTAAACAACCCTCAATTTAATGATAATCTTCATGGTATATACCCAAGTGAAGTTGAAATTTTAGAAACCACTAATACAACATCAACATTATACCCGATTTATACTTCTATATTAACAATTCTGTGCGCCTGAAAAGTCAGCTTTACGACAAGCGTGATGACTTTGACTTCCCAATAGTGAACCTTCCGTTTTTTTTCAGTAATATTCTGCGAAATAAGTACTAGTGTCTCAAAAAACTGGTACCTAAGGTTGTGCCTATTCCCTAGTTTAATTGTCACTACAGAAGTTTAAGGTCGTTACCTTGATTCCACAGATCGTTACAACATTTCACAGATGAGAATATACATCTTTGACTAGATCGAAACGCTATTAGCGAACTGACATACCCGAACAATGACCAAACCGGATATTTCATTGGTAGTATGACGGCTGCAACGCATAGAACAGTTAACATGCTTACCCTTCAAAATACCCGATGACAGTCTCGACTTTCAGTGTTAGTTCACGCTATCAGCCTTTTTGCTTTTCTGTGTTATATTTTTAGTTTTGCTTTTGTCGACAATACTTGTGGTATAGATTTGTCCTTTAAATTGACAAAATATACACAAATGCTGTTGAAACTGAAAATCTCTAACCTCGGTGATATCTAAGGACTAGAGAAGTAACATGCAAATGTGAGTATAATTGGTTTGTATAAAGGCTTAAAAAATGATAATATCTTATCAGCCACTGATAAGTTATTTCAACATTATATTTCTGCTGGTTGAGCGACGGGTGGTATTCATGTAGCAGATCATACTTACTCTCCCGGAGCACCTGGCGATACTCTTATTTTGTAGTGGCTCATTCTGCTAGTGCTTTCGTTTAATGTGGTTCTTGTTCATTTTTTTAAATATGTTTTGACTTTGTCACGATGGTAATATCATTCGGTTTGTGTTTTCTTTTTTTTTCGAAATTCAGTGCTGCCTTAAAACCTACTAAGCTACTAAGGGAAGATAGGTGGTTTAAATAACCTTAAACTTCTCATAGGATCTTATGTATACAGATATAGCTATTGAATTGCTATGTTTTTCAATTATAGAGTTGTGAAAAGTGGGATTCGCTTTATAAGGATATTGAGAAGAAATTTTTTTCTCATCTTTTTCGCAGATTTACATTTTCTTATATATGAAATATGATATTTAGATGTGATAATTTACAATTTAAGCAATTTATAACACTTCAAGTGTTTTATCTTTCATTTACGAATATTTGTTATTGATATGGTTGATATTATTGTCCTGTTTACGTCAAATTTTCTAAATTTAGTGTCTTGGTAGTAAACTTTTAAAAATACTTAGTATTGAGAAGGATAGGCATCTCGTGTTAATTTAGAAATATATCGCTATAAGCGCGAGATTTCGTCAACTGTAGGACACTATCTTTCAAGCATAAAAACAGCAAATATATTATAAAGATGGCCAAGAAAATTTTTTTGCGAGTATAGTAGATTTTAGACTTTATGAAAATATCAATTTTGTGAAATTCTCCGATTTATTGTTAAAACTTTTAAGTTCAAATCGTCGTCCATTTTTACCGATGTAAACCGTGAATATAAATCAATGAAATTGTTTTATTACAAATTTCAGTCGAGTGTATTGCAAAAAAGAAATTTCCGATTATAAAACGAATAGGAAAAAGAAGGGAAACGGGGAATGTGTCAAAGAGACAACGACCCAAAGGGGAGTAATAACAACTCAAAGCCACCATAAGATCTTCAATGAACAGTGATACCTCACAACCAACGGCAGGTCGGAGTTGGCCCCTAAATAAAGAGTAATCAAGTTTAGCGAAATAAACATCATCCTAGACTCCCATAGACATAAAGTGAACTAACTAGAAAACAGACAAGACACACAAAGGCTTAATAAATTTCCTGACTTAGGACAGGCGCAAATCTGCTGCGGCGGGGTTAAACTAGTTTCATTTGGCCCAAACCTTCCCCCTAGCCAATGTGATAAAAAAAATAAACAAAATATAAAAAAAACAATTGTTACAACAGTAAAATTCAGTTAGCAACAGGACTGAGTCAATTGTGAAAAATTAAACTGAAAGAACTAAACATACGGACATAAACATGAAATCTCAAAAGACTACTAGCAATTAACTGACACACAAGCTCCAGACCTATACCTAATGACAAATAAAATTATGTACCCTCAGTATACATTTTCCACCAACATCCCTTCTTGTGAGGAGTTTAGCATAATGCTTTCATGCATATACCAGAATACATAAACAGAAAAGACACACAAAGACTTAATAATTTTCCTGACTTAGGACAGGCGCAAACCTGCTGCGTTTGGGTTCACAAATGTAAAAATCATTTAGATATAACACTAACTTAATTTTAACTAAATTGCAAGTATAATTCTTTCTGTAGTTAGCTCAAAAGTGAATGATATAATTCGCCTTGCTATAGATTTTGAATTACAATATGAAGTGTGCACTAAGTTTCCTATCCTTCTAAACTACGTCCTTGGTAAACAATATCAAGTAAAATAAATAAATATTTCCAGGAAATTTCAGTATACTTTCAGGTAGAAAAGTTGTGAGAATACCGTTATGAAATTTGGGCTGAAATATAATTTTGATATGAGTATATAAACTTGAGTATATGACTATAAAGACATGGATGTAGCGTTGCTCGACAATTAGCAAAGAATTCCGCTTAAACCGGTGCTAGGGACCGTCTTGAACTTACTATGAGGTATGAGCAAAGCTCATTGTTGAAGGCCTCATGGTGACTTCAAGATGAAGAACAACAATAAAAGCGTTGTTCCTTTGCTTGTTTTTACCATGTATTTGTAGAGACTTTGTCTCATGTGCATTTACTCCATACCCTTTTATTCACCATTTACGACTGGGGTTTGTCTCTCCTGCAGTGTGGAGTCCGTAAAACGAGTCCCCGTGCGAGAGATGTATGCTCTCTATATTTTTCAGTTATGGTGTACTTGTGCGTGAGAGAATTTCTCATATGGATATACTATTGATACTTTCAAATTTTGGCAATTATTTTTGTAATTTTCGAAATGTAATCCAGACCACCTGTTTTAAGTGCCCACATCTCACTATTTTATAACGCCAAGTTTTCTTACATTCGACTTGATGAGTGCCCTGTGTTTGTCTATATGTTGTAGTTGTCCACTAGCTTAAGACACTAGTGCTTTTGTCGGGCAAAGGATGACGGTGATTGTAAGAGCATTTTGCCAGTTTAATTGATGTTTGTTGACAATCCCGCACCCATGACCAAGAAAGACATGGATGTAGCGTTGCTCGACAATTAGCAAAGAAGGCGTAACCGAGGGGTTTATAGTACATAATACATGGCAAATCATTGTTTGACTATTTAACAAATAATCACACCTCCAAGACATTTTGTAGAATATTTTCAACAATAGAAACAGCGAGGTTCCATTGGGGGGAATTGTTGATACATTTTAAATTTAGATATTTATCAAGCCATTCAAAATAAAGTTACCCATATTTTAAGACAATACACTTGTGGTGTCTTCAGATGAGATTTATTCGTATTCGACATGAAACAGGCCGCATTGCTCCCGTTTCTAAGCCTCATACAGTGAATCTCATATCTGAAGACACTAAGAATATAATAATGACGTATAAAATGCAGTAAATTAAATGTGAAGAGCAAATGCGTAAACAAAATCAATTATCAATGAGGGAAAAAACCCGACATTAAAACAACAAAAAATTATTAATCATGAACACAAAATTGACATTCTAATATATGGCTACATAAATGACTGTTAATAAAATATTTTATTCTTTATAATATATTCAAGATCTTGAAAAATGTTCTTATGCTATAACGTATTAATTAGTTAAGTTACAGTGATTTTGAAAATTAATATGCTATATGGAAATGTTTTCTTGTGCTTTTAAAATAATGAAACAATCATTGTATAAAGGTTGAATTATAAAGACTTGATGTTATTATCTTCACATAGATAACCATGGGAACATCGCCAGATATTATTATGAGCTAAGATCGTGTAAAAACTATGCATAGCCAGTAGTTGGATATGAAAAAGGAAGGAAATGGGGTAAATGTCAAGGAGACAACATCCCATCTCCAGGTTAAAACGACCCAAAACAAAGCATCTGGGGGTCACCGTACGGTCTTCACACCATAAAGCAATCCCTAAATGGCCCCAAAAAAGTAAAAAAGTGAATAAATCAATGGAAAGAAACCACATCCAAAAACAATGTTTTTATCAATTTATGATATCTTAACCCTTGATGCAAAGTTTTTCAGTATGACAAAGATTTTTGTCGTTGAAGTCAGAAGCATCACTACATACTCGTGCATATCGCACCAGTTGTGGAATGTAGATCCCGTAAAAAGGGCCTAACGGAACATCGCCGTCGAGATGGGGAAAATTAACTATAGGGAACGAGAAATCATCGCTTTTATCCTAAACTTGTGTGTATGATCGCTGCTGCTATTGGAATTATTTAAAGTAAGTTCGGCAGTATAAATTTCGTTTGTAAATTTAGAAAATTCAGGACTACTAAAAGCCAAAAATATCGCCCAAATATCTAAATGTATTGTTAAGAATATCCACTAAATGCTGTTAAGATGTTTTTTTTAAATTTTGGTCATGAATTGTGACTCGTTGCAATAGAGAAATAAAGCTGCTATGAGAGGTGCACAATTGGTTCCCATATGAATACCTATTTCTGCCGATAGACTGTATCACCGAAACGAACAAAATTATTATTAAGAAGAAAATTTACTGCTTCTTTCATATCTTGACAAGTCCAATTGGTATATTTGTCATGTTTGTCGTCACTGAAAAACGATTTAAAGGTATTACAACAAATTTAAGTACATCCTGATTTTTTGAAGGAGCATTTGATCAAATTCGAAAATTTCTCTTTGATAAGTGTATGCGGTAGTGCAGTATATAGGTAAGAAAAATCATAGCTATCGACAGAGGTGTAGGCTTCATTAACAAATCGAAGTCTTTCCTAAACTTCTTACGAATTTTTAACACTCCAAAAATAATTAATTCAACTGTATTCATAACATTGCTTGCTAAAGTTGATGACGAGATTTTTTATGGTAGTAAGCGCACTAGACAATAAAACAGAAACGTGTGTATTTGAACATTTACTTGATGATGAAATAAAACGAAATTTGAAAGAATTTTTGTGAAGTTTAGGAAGTCAATACATAGCAGGAATGATTAGAAGTTGCTTTTAGATCAGCTGAGTTTTGTACAAATGGTAAAGGTACATGCAGACTTAAATACAGTATTTGTTCAGTTTCTCTTTTAATTCTATTTGCTTAACTACAAACACAATTTCTTATTAACAAGTAGACACAAATAATTACCTATATCAACAATTCCGTCATTTATCTACGATATGAAGCATTTACCAAACAAAATTTATGTGGAATACATACTTATTTCATATAATGTTACTCAATTGTAGTGGGTCAATTGCACATTTCCACATGAAATACTTTGAACAAGAATGCAAAGTGATAAAGGAGATAACGGTTCCTATAACATCATATGTTTGTTACTCTATCTTACTGCTTCTAAAGTTACTGATTTTTTATTATGGCGAATGCATTATTTTTTTGTACATGTACTTACATTTCTTAGAATACACAGAACTGAATATCTGTAAGATTTACATGTAAAAAGAATTGTCAACCAAAATCAACCTGTTCAGCAAGTGGTTTCGTCGTTTAAATAAGTCACAGAAGGAAATATTTTCTTAATTAGGGTTGATAAAAATGATTTAAACAAATCCATAGTAAAATATTGTGAAAGCAAGATATCAAGGATTTAAAGCATATATTTTTTAAAGATTGTAGAAAAAAACAATCAAAAAGAAACTTATTATTGAATAATGGTTTTGTTCTTGGGAAAAAATAAACGAAAAGCCTTGACTTCTTCTCATTAACTTGTTTCCCCTATCGTTAATTAAGTCAGGAGTAAATTGACGACCTCTTTTGGGCCCTGTGATCTTAAATGAGATAAAGGCGTAAGAAAGTCAGCTTGGAAAACTTTTATCAAGATGTCATTCAATTTTAAGGACAAATCATGAAGCAAAAAATCTTCAAAAAAATTTTAACTGTCACTTCATTCGTCATTCATTGTCTGGCACAAACGACAAATACAAAACAGTGCGTATCAATTAAGAATAAAGAAATCAAACAAAAAAATAAAGTTTTTAAGACCGTTAGATCCGCATATTTTTCATTGTTGACATTATAATAAAAGAAAATCAAATTTAACACCTTATAACTTTTTTTAGAACTACAAAATCTCAGATAACTCAATAAATTGCTTCCTTGGTTTGTGATGAACTGGTAAAAATATAAACTAGGAAAGTAATATTTCATCGCATGAGAATAAAAGTAGATATATTTTCTTAAATCTAAGCATAGGGTGACATTTAACCTTTTGGTACATGTTCAATCTCCATACAAAATCTCACTGTCTTGTAGGGCTGTCTTTTAAGTGTTATTAACGGTAATTAAATGATCTATCTCCAAACTTGTTTTGAATTCAGTATAAGAATGTTTCAAGTTCTAATCCAGTCTTGATATAAGAAAACAAGTTTAACCACACCGCAATTTTTACGCCTGTTCCAAGTCAGGAATATGTTAGTCATTGGCTTGTACTTGTCCTCTTATAATATTTGGATTTCTTGATATTCGGGTTGTTTGATGTGATTTGCTTTCATTGAATTATTCACTTTTTTTTACTTTTTTGGGTCATTTAGGGTTTATTTTATGGTGTGAGGTTCCTCCCCGTGTTGAAGACCGTACTGCGACCGATAGAGATTTTTTGGGGTCTTTTTAGCCTGGAAGTGGGATGTTGTCGCCTTGACATTTACCCCATTTTATTTCTTTTTCCCATTTAATGCTTAAATCTTTATAATGCAGAAATGATATATCACAAAATTTCTGCATAATTATATCGGTGATGATGAATATCACCATTCAGTGCAAAAACAATCGAAAAAGGAACAATAAATCTTGCAATTTGCTAATTTAACCTTAAAGCCATTGGATAATAAATGGATTTCCTCATTATGTAGTGAATTTGATTTCCCAGGTCCATTGCTCCTTAACGAAAAAGATATACATATACTTAGACATCGATGCTTCACGTCGCTTTCCGAATACACAGACACACACACACGCATATGTATATATATCTTTTATATACTTATAAATCATTCGGACTATAATTTCACAACCAAACAAACTTGTTTGGCTTGATATTTCTACAAGCAAAATTAAAACTTCGTATCTATTGGCAGTTTCTTCCTACGCGGGAAATTCTAAATTCAACGGACTGTTAAAATTCAACAAGTGCAGACTTTAATGCATATTCTAATTGCAAGAAACTAGAACAGTTCCACCTTTCATTTAACCATATACATCACGAGACAGTTCTGAATATATATAAAAATCTTAGAAACATATCAACTTATATTTGTGTGGAATGAGATTTTCATTAATAAATGCTTAAATTATGTTACATCCTTTTCATGCGATATTGGATGGGTGTTACTTTGTTCTTGCCGCTTGAGTTCCAGAAAAGGACTTTTATAAACATTTATACTGCAACCTCTTTATTTGCGTACTAAATAAATTACATTGACTGTATAAACATAAGTGATATACAGTCACTGACTGTAAAACACTTCATCAATTTATACTGATAAATTTTCCCTAAAATTCACTTTTTTAATGTTACAGTTTAAACACAATAACAGTAAATTGACTTGACAGAAACTGTATATAAGGATTCGGCTCAAACGGTGAAAATGCTCGCCAGAGACACGCATTTTCCCGCGTTTCTTAGCCTCATCCTATATAGCGTTTATGTCTATGTAGGTATTCTGTGCAGGGATATAAATTTCAATTTTTAAAACATACTGTCAAAAATGGCACTAATTTAAAACTGGGTCAAATTATTTCAAAAATGGACAGCGACGTCGATAATACAGAGCCACCACCGATATTCTCCGATGTATCGTTTTATACAGCGGAGACAGCAATAGAACTGAACTGAATAATTCGATACAATGCCCTAATAAAAACTGCGATGTAATATTTATTGAAGAAAAAATTACAAATGAAAACAAATTACAATACTACTGCTTTGTCGACAGATGTATCTTCTACAATAAATATTTCTTGTGGTATATTCAAAACAAACAATGCAATGTGTCTAATGGTACAGTAAATACTGACTATTTGTCTAGCCAATTTTGTCACTACAAATACAAAAAATGTTTGGTACAGTTAATACCAATGATGGGTCTAGTCATGTAGTCACTACAAATACAAATAATGTGCCTATTGGTACAGTTAATACCAATGATGGGTCTGGTCATAAAGTCACCAATGATGGGTTATTTTTTGTAGTTAATGCAGGTTCAAATAATACTAACCAAAGTATTATAGTTAATGAAAGTATCATACAAAGCAGAAGTTGTGTAATGTTTCAAAGTTCAGATAATTCTAGTTCTTATAATATGTATTTAGTTAGCCAAATTGATCAAGGCAATATTAGTGAAGAACCTAGTTCTAGTATTTCTAATGAATGCAATGGACCAATTGATAACAGTGATGGGAGGGTTAGAAAGAGATTGGAAGCAAAATAAAAGAAAATGTTCAGACAGTCTGGTCAATCTTATATTGATGTTAAAGGTAGAAATCAGGTGATGACTTCAAGATGAAGAACAACAATAAAAGCTTTAGTCCATTGCTTGGTTCTACCATGTTTTTGAAGAATTATTTTGCCATGTGAATTTACCTTCAATTGTTTATTTGAGAATGGAATTTTTCTCTCCTGCAGTGTAGAGTCCGTAAAAAGATAACCCCTGAGATAGATGTATAATCTATGTACAATTCAGTTAGGGTGCACCTTTTCTTGAGATAATTTCTAATATGGATACACTATCATTTTAAAAAAATTGGCATTTTATATTTTTTGTAATTTCAATATGCTTTTCTGACCACCTGTTTATAATGCCCACATCTCACTATTTTATAATGCCAAGTTTTTTTTGCAATTGACCTGATGAGTGCCCTGTGGTTGTTTAATTATATGGTGTGGTTGCCTTCTGTTGGTCTTGTTTGTTGACGATCATTCGAGAGTGCAATGCATTGATGTAGCATTGCTTGACATTTAACAATGAATTCCGCTCAAACCGGTGCTAGGAACTACCTTTAAATTAATTTGAGGTTTGAACAAAGCTCATTGTTATAGCCCCAAGGTGACGTCCATTGTTTATTTGGGGTAAAAAGATAAACGCTGATTGTGGCGATATTTGTTAATTTCAATGCAATAAGATATTTCTCAGTTTGCAAGAATAAATTGATTAAAAAAATTGTCATTCAATGATTCTCAGAATAATAGTCATTATTCAAGAACTGCCATCAAAGAAGGAAAAAAACATACACGAACTTCAAAAACGAATTATAGGAAACGGTACTCTTTAAAAATTACTTCTTTATAGACATAAAAAAACGAGTCAGTAAAATATTTTACCTATCTACTTTAAACATCAGTGTTAAAAAGGTTCAGTGGTCTTATAGCATTAAAAAGGATTAAATGACAAAAGGGGCGCACATCTTGAACGGAAAGTTGCTGAGCAGGCCAAAAATTCATTTCAATGCAAAGCCCTTACTGCAGAGCAACCACGCAACAAAACCGTGATGGGATATGGAGTAGATGCCAATGAGACAAAAGCTCCGCAAATACATGGCAAACCAAGCAATGGAACAACGCTTTGATTGTTGTTCTTCATTTTGAAGTCACCATGATGCCTTCAATAATTAGCTTTGCTCATACTTCATTGCAAGTTCGAGACGGCCACTTGCACTGGTTTAAGCGGAATTCATTGCTAAATGTCATGTATCAATCTTTCTTTTTGTTATAGATGTAGGATTGACAACAAACATTAATGAAACTGACAAAGTGGTCTTACATTCACCGTCATGAGAGTCTAAATACATAGATCCAGGTTTGTATGTCGCTTAATATAAAGGTTGTATGTAGAGCACTGTGCGTCAATAAACATCAGTCTGCATGAAATATATTAATTAGAATAATTTTTGATACAGAATTAAATATTAGATTTCATACAAAGATGCTAAATCCTTTATAGATACAATGTTATGTTCATAACTTTGTAGCAACATTCCATAAGCACCAGCATACGGAGTTTACATCTCCCAACTCATTCGCTACTCAAGGACCTCTGGTCGATACAGTGACTACATTTATAGAGCTCGGTTGCTTACAAATAGGCTACTTAAGCAAGGGTATGTTGCCCATAGCTTGAGGTCATCACTACAGAAGTTTTACGGCCGACATCACAATCTTATGGACCGCTATGAGATATTTGTTTCGCAGATGACAACAGATCTTTCTCTTTGCCACTAAAGTTTGATTTTCCTCTACAGGATTTGACTTTACTACCGGAGTTGACATGTTCAACACGGCGGGTGTCTTATAAGAAGCAGGAGATGAGTAGTATAGGCGCACCGTTCGATTATCATTTGCAGAGGAGCTGGTGGAGGAGCGTTGCCATAGGAACACGAAGTGTTCCGAAGTGGTGGTGATCTCTCCGTCATATCCCGAACCCGGTTGTGTTGCCATGAGAACACGAAGTGTTCCTAAGTGTTGAATGACGTACTCAAACTTGTTATGAATGACGTAATACTATTGACTAATCAAAAACTTGTTATGAATGACGTAATACTATTGACTAATCAAAAACTTATTATGAATGACGTAATACTATTGACTAATCAAAAACTTGTTACGAATGACGTTAAACTATTGACTAATCAAAAACTTGTTTTGAATGACGTAATACTATTGACTAATCAAAAACTTGTTATGAATGACGTAATACTATTGACTAATAAAAAAACTTGTTATGAATGACGTAATACTATTGACTAATCAAAAACTTGTTATGAATGACGTACTTACATTGTTATGATTGACGTAGCCTTTACCTCATTTTTCGGTGGAACCGTCGCGGCGGAGCGTTGGTATATGTCTAAGGGTGTTTTCTATCAAGTCCGCAACCATATAGGGGAGATTACTTTTGTATTGAAAAAAAAACCCACTCTGCATTTATAGGGGCTTGTGACCCTTAATGTGAAACATATATAACCATATGTTTAACATTAGCTGCATTAAGTTTTTTGGGGCAACTTCCGGTGTGTGACGTCATCAAAACATTGCAATCTTGGAAAAATTGACTAAGCCTTTTTTTGAAGCCCTTAACAACCATATTAACCGGAAATGATGTGATGAATAAATTGAAGACTGAACAGAGATTTTGTGGAAGTGTATGGGAGTGCGCATGCCCAACCGGAAGTGGACATTTATTTCCCTTATACCGCCATATTGATTGGAAATGAGGTGGTGAATCGACGTAGCATCCCGTAAAGATGCCGCATGACCGTATAACATAACGCACGTGCAACTGGAATTGGAAAATATTTTAATTAATTTATTTCAATTAGTTTTATTATTTTATTTATTTTAATATTATTTTATTATAGAATAAATTTTTATATTTTCGTATTTGATTTATTTTTTTAAAATTATCATGATTAATTTTAATATTATTTTAATTTATTTTAATTACTTATTTATTTTAATATTAATTCAATTTAATTTTGATTAATTTTTATCATTTTTAATAAATTTTAATCATTTCAATTACTATTATAATTTATTTTTATGAACAACATCATTGATAATCTAACCCTAACCGAAAATCTAACTCTATTTATAATCTAACCCTAATGGTAATGTGTAGGGTTTCTTCTATCACGTGCGCGATCATCAAAGAGAGATAACTCTTGCTGGCAATTTTCCCGCGGATTTTTTAATTTGTTGATGTGATCCGAGCCTTAGGCGAGATAACACGTGGTTTATTAATTTTTGTTCGAATTTTAGTTCACACAACTGACGAGTTGCTCATGATTACGTTTTTGACTGTGCTCGCGTGCTCATTTCACTATATTGCTGCTGCTGCTCCGCTAGGGTGATGGGGATTCTACTGCTGCTGCTGCTGCTGCTGCTGCTGCTGCTGCTTGGTGGTGATGATGGTGGAGATAAAATAAGCTAAAACCCATTGTTTGACACAAACTCTATACTTTTCACTTATTCATTTCATTAAACTGTGAAAGGGTCACTCTGCATTTCCCAGGCTTGTGACTGTCTATAACTGTATAGTTATAGGCTGCATTACCCCTTTCCTCCCATCCCATTTGACATTCATCTATCTTTTACATAGAGTCATTGCTATCTTCAGTCGATGGTGGGTCATAATCACTCAATACCCCATCAAACAGATACTGTCTTTTTTTTACAGCATACTGCCAGGCCTCTCTAGTATCGTAGTCCTCTTCTTCTTTCAAACTTTGGACCGTCTTCTTGATCTTTCTATGCACTGGGTCTTTCCGCATATCCTCCATCCAGAATACACTATTGAGATAAGCATCTTTCATCGTTTCCCTGTATTCCGAGAACATTTTTTTATATCCAAGTTTTCGTGCCTTATCCTCCTCATGTCCAGCGTCTATATACTTTTCAACTTTTTCTTCGTATTCGGACTGATTTGCATTAGTGACTTTGTTTACTATAATTCATGGTGATTCCCAGTCTGAGTCTTCTTCATCAGATCTTTCATCGTTGGTAATCTCAGATTCTTCACTAACATGACTTTCTTCGGACATGTTAGAGTCCGTTTCCATATCCTGTTGTTTTTCCATCTCGTGCTCTTTATTATGACGCGATTGCTTGTGACGCAGAAGATTGAACTGTCGATCAGAATGATAATTACAGTTATCACAATGATACATTCCAGAGGTCTTCACCCCTTGAGATTCGTTGCACGAATGAGGAAACTTTAATTATCGAAGCTTTAAATACTTCAGACTCACGAGTAAGCTCACACGACTCACGAGTATTATTTTTGTCAGTGCTCGCGTGCTCATTTCACTATTTCGCTGCTGCTGCGCCAGATATGAGGTATAGTTGCTGCTGCTGCTGCAGATCTTGATGATGACGTCTTATTGATGATGATGAAAATAGTGTAAGTCTGCTGCTGCTGGTGGTGTAGGGGGTGGTGGTGGTGTTGGTGTACATTCTTAAATTCTTAGACTGTCTTGTTGTGGAAATCAACCAATGAGAAACCTTCTTAAAAATGAACTAGCGCCAGTTCATTTTTTAAGAAGGTTTCTGATTGGTTGATGGGAGGAAAGGGGTAATGCAGCCTATAACTATACAGTTATAGACAGTCACAAGCCTGGGAAATGCAGAGTGACCCTTTCACAGTTTAATGAAATGAATAAGTGAAAAGTATAGAGTTTGTGTCAAACAATGGGTTTTAGCTTATTTTATCTCCACCATCATCACCACCCAGCAGCAGCAGCAGCAGCAGCAGTAGAATCCCCATCACCCTAGCGCAGCAGCAGCAGCAGCAATATGGTGAAATGAGCACGCGAGCACAGTCAAAAACGTAATCATGAGCACCTCGTCAGTTGTGTGAACTAATATTCGAACAAAAATTAATAAACCACGTGTTATCTCGCCTAAGGCTCGGATCACATCAACAAATTAAAAAATCCGCGGGAAAATTGCCAGCAAGAGTTATCTCTCTTTGATGATCGCGCACGTGATAGAAGACACCCTACACATCACCATTAGGGTTAGATTATAAATAGAGTTAGATTTTCGGTTAGGGTTAGATTATCAATGATGTTGTTCATAAAAATAAATTATAATAGTAATTGAAATGATTAAAATTTATTAAAAATGATAAAAATTAATCAAAATTAAATTGAATTAATATTAAAATAAATTAGTAATTAAAATAAATTAAAATAATATTAAAATTAATCATGATAATTTTAAAAAAATAAATCAAATACAAAAATATGAAAAAAATATTCTATAATAAAATAATATTAAAATAAATAAAATAAAATAATAAAATTAATTGAAATAAATTAATTAAAATATTTTCCAATTTCAGTTGCACGTGCATTATGTTATACGGTCATGCGGCATCTTTATGGGATGCTACGTCGATTCACCACCTCATTTCCAATTAATATGGCGGTATAAGGGAATAAATGTCCACTTCCGGTTAGGCATGCGCACTCCCATACACTTCCACAACATCTGCCGCGACGGTTCCACCGAACAATGAGGTAAAGGCTACGTCAATCATAACAATGTAAGTACGTCATTCATAACAAGTTTTTGATTAGTCAGTAGTATTACGTCATTCAGAACTAGTTTTTGATTAGTCAATAGTATTACGTCATTCATAACAAGATAGTATTATGTCATTCATAACAAGTTTTTGATTAGTCAATAGTATAACGTCATTCATAACAAGTTTTTGCTTAGTCAATAGTATTACGTCATTCATAACAAGTTTTTGATTAGTCAATAGTATTACGTCATTCATAACAAGTTTTTGATTAGTCAATAGTATTACGTCATTCTTAACAAGTTTTTGATTAGTCAATAGTATTACGTCATTCATAACAAGTTTGAGTACGTCATTCAACACTTCGGAACACTTCGTGTTCTCATAGCAACACCACCGGGTTCGGGATATGACGGAGAGATCACCACCACTTCGGAACACTTCGTGTTCCTATGGCAACGCTCCTCCACCAGCTCCTCCGCAAATGATAATCGAACGGTGCGCCTATACTACTGAGATGCTTACTCTACCGGTGCACCTGATCTCATTCATTAGGTCCGTCTTGTTCATTTTTGTATATGTGCGCGTCTTCATTTTCTTTTCTGTGCCGTGCTCATGTTATGTCTTCGTTTCTTCGTTTTTCCGACAGTTGCCATTGTCCTTGGATTGTTCTTTTCAGACTGACGGTTCGGTTCTCACCTACATTAATAACGCATCTTTGGCTAATTTCGTCCTATTGATATATCCTCCAGAGTTACAGGAAAAGACAGAAACCTTCAGTTTTATCTACATCTTTTAAAGACCAACAACTCCAATTTGACAAAAATGGCCATCTCAGATCTAATTTACGACAAAGGGGACGATTTTAATTTCAATATTATCAATTTTCCTAACACGGACAGTAATATTCTAGCTTCTCCTGCTTACGAAGTTTATCACAGTTGATTCGTAACACAAGAGCTAGCACAATTTATACAAACTCTCTTGAGAGCAAGGCTTCAAAAAGTTCCGTCTGATACAATCATTGAAATACTTCATCAATCGATATCAATCCGAGGTGAAAAAAAAATTGTAAGTTAAACTATTTCTTTTTTCTTCAAATCAACTGCAATATGTGAAGGTATTAATCTGTCAATATGCACCTTTAAAATATTCACCTTTAGAAAACATTATAGTTTGATGGAATTTTAAAATTAAAATATCTTCAGTTCTGAAATTTCCAATGATTTTGCTGATGGCTTTTCCAAAAGATATTATGTTTCTTCAGTGCAAACAAAATCAAAACATATGGAAAGCCAAACACCAAACATGTATAAAAGCTGATGCAGTACAAGTAACCAATAGTATCGAAATGTGAAAGTACGGTAGTTGTTTAATTAGAAGATTTGTTGAAAACATAAAAAAAAACCTGTTTCTTCCTTTGTTCAATACCAAATCATTGATTTTGAATATTATGTCCTTCGTGAGCGTTTAGACGGACGATATAATGTTTGTTTCCTTATTACTAAAATTATTATACTTTACTATAGAAACTTTGGTAAAAATAAAATAGATATTCTGAAAATAACTGTTTTTCTTTTCACTACGTAATAGTGCGTAGGCAAAATAACTGTTCGGGAAAGTGCGCGTAGGCAATATAACTAATCTGAATAAGGCGCGCATTTTGCACGTCGAAGAAATAACTAGTTATTTCCCTTCTCGTCACTGACGTCAGTCTAAACGTAAATAAAATTTTTCTGCCAATCGGTTCGGCTGCAGCACCGACAGGGACATTGCGGCAACTCCAGATGAAAAAAGAACACCATAAACGCTAATCATTGGCAAATTTCACAACGATTTTTTTTTCGTGGATGCTCGTAAAAAGGGTGGAAGCACAGGAACTTGCTCCCGGTAAAAAACACACATTTGTTAGCTATTAAATTTCTCCGAGATTCTTTTTAATAGTTTATAAATCTGTTTTTTTTTCTAGGAAGGTAGCAAGTCCCTGCGGCGAAGAGATGAAATCCAATACTAACTCCTATAAGAATTATTCAACAGAGCGAAATTACTGTCTCAAAAACTTATACATCAAGGGTATGTTCAGTCACAACAATTGCAATTGTCACTACAGAAGTTTTACGGTCGTCACCAAGATTCGGCAGACCATTACAATGTTTCTGTTTCACAAATGAGAACAGATATCTGTTGGTAGATCCAAAGTTCGTTACCGGACTGACTGACACCGACTGTGACAAAACCTGACTTTTCACTGGCAGTGTGACGGGTGCCACGCGTGGAGCAGATCATGATTACCCTTCCGGAGCACCTGATTATACCTCAGTTTTTATAGGTGTTCAAACTGCTTATGCTTTAGTTTTGTTGCGTTCTTGTTTACTTGTTTTGTTTTTGTCATACTGTCTCAATTCGTGTTGCTGTGAATTGCCGTGATTTTGGATTTATGATTTTAGAATTTCTCCTTTCCTCGTTCTTGCTTCGGTATCCATTTGCCGATGTATTTGGTTTTTAGACATTTTTTTCATAATTGTATATTATAAGTACATAAACTTGGCAGTTTATTGTCATAATTGCCGACAAAATATTGCAGTTGGCGATTTTTCTGGCGACAGATTTTGAGAAGCCAGTGTAATCCATAGACAGTATGTTCGTACATTGATAAAGAAAAATAATAAGCAAACGTCTTTAAAGTGTATGAAGTATGTACTAAGAATATGTACATTGATAGTTTATTTGACTTCATATGGACAATTGTTTAGTGAATAAATGCATTCAGACATTTTATGTTCATGTTACATGTACATTGAACGGTTTCGATCATTTAATGTTATTTTTTAAATTCCCTTTGTATGGTCGTTTGTCAGAACAAACATTGATTAAGATAGTATATAATTAGGTTCACTGATATTTTGAATTTTCATACTTTAAACATTTTAATGGAAATGAGCGTTTGGTCATAAACCAATGTTGAAATTCTCTCAAATGGCCAATAAAACAAAAAGGGTATGATATTTACGAAATATCGTTTCAGAATAAATTCATAGCAATCGAATCTGTTAACTGATGACATATTAGTTATTGAGTTGGTGTACTAAATATCTTGGTTGTAATCTAAAAAAAATGACTGAAGATAAAAAGAAAAGGGCTTAATATTGTAGGGAGGTACTCCAGCCTTTATCAAGGTATGCATTTAAGGATGTCCGCTGGTCATGTTTATGGATTTTTGTCAGATTTCTGATTTTTGTGGATTTATCCATTTTGAAGCTTAATAATTTTTTGCCCTGTGACCCCCTAATTTTTCCCCATAATTTCATTTTATACATCTTTTGCAGCATTCTGACAAAATTTTATTCAAATGGTGTTATTTTTTCACATTTATTATTTTATGGAAAATACAGAGGAGTTCAGTTTCTCGCCATTTTTTTAAGCACTTATATCTCAAAAATTACGTCGGTAACCTATCAATTTTTTTGGCTTAAATTTCTTCTGTTTCAATTTTCTAACAAAAAATCACATTTAATTGAAATCCTTGTTATTTTAAATTTGACCAGCGAACATCCTTAAAGCATGATTTTTGTGTATTTCGTTCCATTTGGATCAAAATTAAAGTTTTGATAGATATTCCACTTGCTCTTTTCATATTTTAGTAATTTTACCTACACTTTCTATTCAAACGCATAATAAATGTTTAGATGTAAACTATTATTTTAATACTGAGAAAAAAAAAGTGAGAACCAAATCGTCAGTCTAAAAAAAGGTCAGACTAAGTACTATTTTCACAAAAAGTCAAAACCATTTATGTTTTTAACTTCCCTGCTACTTTTTAGCCTAAAATGTCGGGTATACCTGTAAATACATGAAAAGACATCTATTGAAAAAAAAAATAATAAAAAAAAAATAAAATAAAATCCATTTTCCCGAAAATCAATAAGTTCAGGCATACAACGGTTTAATTCCACTGCGATGATTTTTAGATTTATATATTTAATTAGCCTAAGGTACGGGATCATATTGAATGAATGTTTCATGCATCATTTGTTATTTTTCACTGCATAGCAAAAAGTACATTTTTTAGAATTTTCAGCTTTTATGTGTCACATGGTCTATAAACTTGAGAACGTAAAAATTGGATATGTGTTGTATTTTGAAATGATTGATATGATAATTAAATTGCACAGTTTTTACAAAANAAAAAAAAAAAAAAAAAAAAAAAAAAACAAAAACAAAAAAACAAAAAAAAAAACACAAAAAACAAAGAAAAAAAATGACTCATGTTTCTCTGCAAGACCTATTGGTGTCTATATCAATGTTTGATCATTGCCAATGTTTCCTTTTTCTACCGAAGACTTTAAAATTTGGATCCACCTTAAAATCAATGTCGCAAAAAACAATACCACAACTTGATTCGATTACAATCAATTTCAATAAATAAACGAATATATATATAACAATATGCTTAAGGGAGGAACCTCAAAGGAGTTTCCATATATTTAGCTCACTACAACATGTTGTTAATTGTAACAATCTTTTCACAAGTTCGATATGCTCTTCTCTTCCATATCCGTTATATAGGTTCTGTTGTCATTTTATTTCATTTGTTGTTGGCAGAAGTGGGTCCCCTGTTGCCTTTTCTTGTTGTTTATTTGCTGATAAAATAATTTAAAAACATGCTATTTTGAGTTCTAAAGCCATCGTTGCTGTCAACATATTTATGCTTAACTGATGTTTATACTAAAAATGTACATGTACAGGTTTGAAATTTGTTTCAGTCGGTTACTATTGCCTAATATATTGTATTTACAACAAAAGATATCATTTGATATTAAAAAAAGTTTCAAAAATATAACGTTACATTTGCAGATAATATATGCTTTTTGCAGGGTTTTGACAAAATATGCGCGCTATTTATTCTTCAATTTCTTCATAATGTCTGCGCCATGATTAGGAGGTCCTTACTACCTCCTGCAAAATCTAAAGACAGTGGAAGGTTGCGGCTCATTCGGCAACTTTTTGATATGTTTACGACCATATTAAGATCAAACCATGATCACTCTACGAATCGTTTACGATCTCAATATGATTTAGCCACGATTAATGAAGTCATAACCCCGACATAACCACCAATATCCCGACTTAATCACGACTTTACTACGCTTCCATCACTACAAAACCATGATTCTGTCACGATCTTACTAGTCTACGACGATGTCACAACGATCTAGACCTCACTTTATATAAAGACAATACAATATGCCATTTATCCACTTTTTTCTGAAGTTTCACTAAATGCAACAACATTCCACTGTAATCAACAAAACCTGTCAGAGAATTTCAACGACATTTAATAGTAATAGCATTATTCCTCGCTTTCTTAGTAGTACATGAAGATAGTTATGAAATCTTTATTTCTGAAATGCTCATTTATACCTAAATGGTCGGATCCTATAAACACAACAAGGGTCCATGGTGGCCGAGTGGTTAAGGTAGTTCTACTGCCTATACAACCACTGTAGTCTATCACCACTACAATGTGAGTTCGGGCCCCACTTTGTACACTACAAAACAGGGTGCACTCGACTTACAATCGTGGTAAGGTATGTCAGTTATCTGCCCAAGGTCGATGGTTCGGCTTCCTCCACCACTAAAACTGGCCGTCATGAGATAGCTGAAATACTGTTGAAAGTTACTTTAAACCCCATATAAATCAATCAATCAATCATAAACAGAACAAAAAATACAAAACAATTTGCATAAAACCATAATGCAACAAACTTATGCAGCATGGGAGTCCAATTTCTACAGCATGAAAGGGGTTTGCTTGCTAGATGAGGGCGTGATATGGCATATCAGTACCGTCTGCAACAAAAGTTCTTGGTTTCACTATCCAATTTGTACATGCAAATAATCATACGGATTGCAGCAGCTTTAAATATGCTAAGGTATATTGCAAGTCGATATTTTACCTTCCTTTCGGTATCGTTATTGTTTGATAGCGGTAAGGTCATGATAAGGTCGGTATCAACTCGCAATAAGGTCTCTTTTGTCGTAGCTCAATCGTGCTGTCATCGTGGCAGACGCATGGACAGTCGTAGTAGAATTAGAATGGTCGGAATGAAATCGTAGAAGCATATCACTGTGATCGCAGTACAGTTTTCTCAATTGACATCTAACGATTCCACTACGATGCTACCACGATCATGAAGACAATAACACGACCTGTTTATGAACTGACTACGACTCTACTGCGACCTGGCCAAGACCGCACTATGAGTTTTTCATGTACCATGTTCAAAATTGTTCCTTGGCCATCACGACCTTGAAGACATTCCTAAGATCCTATTACGACCTTACTACGATGGCCCCGATCGTACCACGATTATATTTATTTTTTGTCAGTCTTTAAAGATCTTGGCCTTGTATGATTGTGTTATAATAATAGGTTTACACTGCCGATCAGATAAATTCGATCAACCCTACTATGCTATTTTCCCAGATCAATTTTATTAAATTAATTGGTGGAGCTAGTTGACGACGTCATCTCGATCAGTACATGATTGGACATGACGAAGACTCGACAATTCCAGATATCATCCCAATTCACGTTCGACTTATAACCGACTTTCATTTCACAAAGCAGATGCCCTTTTTGCTAGGTTTACACTGCCGATCAGATCAACTCGATCAACTCGACTGTGCTGTTTTATCCCGATCGACGTCATAAAATTCATAGATCGAGCTAGGTTATGACGTACACTCGACCGTTACCCGATTTAACATGACAAACACTCCACCATTCTCGATCTCTTTACGATTCACGTACGACTTATGCTCGACCCTCAATCGACCAACCAGATTTTGTCAGATTGAGCCCGATTGTGCTTTATTAACTAGACCTGGTCGGGAAAAGATCGTGAAAAGGTCCAGTGTTCTCCAGTTTTGTCATGTAAGTACGTTTGTATATGTTACAGGGCAAATTGGAATCCAGGAGGATCCGGAATCCTCCTAGGGCACATTGGAATTCTGATATTCCTAGGACAAATTGGAATTCTGATTTGTCCTGGTTTTCATCCAGTGTAAATTGGAATTCCAATTTCTTCTAGGACAAATTGAGATATCCAGATTTGCCCTAGGAGGATTCCGGATCATACTGATTTTCTAGAACGATCCAGAATCATACTAGTTATTATTGCTAGGAGAATTCTGAATACTACTATTATTTAAAGCCAGTTAATGTTTTTTATTAGCTAGATTAAAATACTGATTAATGCCCTTTCCCATAATCCAGACACTTCAATATTGAATTGTACATATATCCAGACAAAATAAATTTTTCCCTATCACAATTCTTTGGCAGGTTTTTTTTCATATTCCAACAACTTGTTATAGAATAATTCCTTGTGGTTCTCCATAGTGTAATTTCATTATGATTATATCAAACACTTGACCGAACAAAACTGTTGAACTAAATTCAATGGATTAAACCTAGAGGTTAAAAAATCAATTTGTCTTGTCCAAAGATCAATAGTGGTATTGAATTTAGTTGCACTGAATAATAATTTTTACAAGTCCAACTTATCTTTTAGGAATCTCCTTATATCATATATAGAAACTAAATTACATTTTTTAATAATAAGTCAGAAGAATCCGGAATCCTCCCAGGGCAAATCTGGATATTTCGATTTGTTCTAGCAGAAATGGGAATTCCAGTTTACACTGGATTGAAACAAGGGCAAATTAGAATTCCAATTTGTCCTGTGTCCTGTGACTAACGCTTCAAAGAAAAGATGATTACAATGGTAGATTTGGAGAAGCAGAAAAGGCGAATCTGACACAGAAGGCGCGTAGTTTGGCTTAGACAATAGTAAATGCTTCAAAGTCATAAATTTAATAGCATGAACATACTAGCATGTCATATTATTCATTATATGTCAGAATGCGACTGTGTAATTTTCCTGTCAATACCTGTAGGAATACTCTGATACATAAAACAGAAGACATATCATCACATGATATCGGTGGTAACTAGATTTACAGTAGTTTCCGTGTATGTGTATAGCTTTAAACCGGCTTTCTTTAGAAACACCCTGTTTTAAGAAAGTGAAAGTAGCGAGCTACTGTCCGTTTTGGGTATATCATACCGGTGCAAATCTTAAAAGAATTTCATAAATAAATAGAACCCGGGCCACAACTAAATTATCAAAAAATTATATATTTTTTCACATGTATTAATGTGTCCTTTATATAGTACAATCTGTTCAGTGGTTGGCTGGTAAGCTACATATGATATGTGTAAAATAGGTCGGACTATAAGATCCATTCATTAGTCTGCATATAATTAGCGTAAGTATATATTTAACACATGCATTGTTCACGGATTTTAGTTTTGGCTTCCGATTATCAGCTGCCCCGCCGGTAATATAGTAATCTATATTTAATTATCTATAGAAGATTAGTTCAATTCAAGGACAGTATATACATGTGACTCGTAATTTTCTTTTCTTTAGAAAATATTTAGCAAGATAAAATTCCTTAGTGGAATGATTTTATCTAAAATCCAGCATGGATTCTTATTTTTTGTACTTCATGCATTTTATGCAAATAGTATATGTTTGGATTTGTTTATAGAAAACAAACACGGCTGGTTCTGCCAGCAGTTATGTATCTAATGACATTGTCTAGTGTCTTGATCGGCCAGCTGATTCTCACTGTTTAATCCTTTTCTAATCCATCTTCTAATACATGTAACAAATGTTCAAAATCGCATTTTCTGATGTCATTCAGTTTGAATCATATCTTGTAGTAAGACTACCAACCTGCTTAGAAGAAACAATATTTTATTCTTGAATTCATGTATTTAGTGAATCTGTATCTGGGGTGTTTATAATAGGTACATCTTGTATTCAGTTTCAAAGTCTGTCAGCATAGCTAGTCGATTGCATTCAAGCCCTCTGCACGTCATCCTTTAATTCTATTAGTAGCATGCACAATCTGATATTCTTTTCTACAATTCTTGTATAGCCAGGTTTTTTCCATTATTTTGTGTCTATTGTCCATGAACTTTGCATTCAAATATATTCTACTCAGAAACAGCCGAGTCATGATAGACCTTGATTGGTTCAATGTGAAAAAAAACGTTATGTTCGCTTCTAATCAAATATAATCGCCAACTGGGAATACAGTTTTAAATTGGATCTTGTGAGAAAACTCATTCAAATGTAATCTCTGAAACCCATAAGCCAATTAGACTAAACTTTCCATACTATTTAATATTAATGCTGCTGATGAGAGGTAACTCCTTGAAACACGTGTACAGCATAACAAAATTTACAGTTTTTTATTCAACATCGGTATTTTTTGTATCTTGTTACGATTGCCAATGGATGGTCCCTTTTCAAAATAGTGTCTACCTATCGTCAGTTACTACAGGATGACCACCAGAGGAAAACTAAGTTTAACATTGTACCAGAAGGATTTTCACTGACAAATTACAGCCAAAATTGGTCAAAATAGTCCTTGGATGCCCCCCTTTTTAAATAGTATCTTGACTGCATGCAATCCAAGATGGCTGACAACGGGGATTGTAATTTAATATTCGACCCAACTTAGATATCCATTCAAATATCTTCTACTCAGAAACTACATTGCAAATTGGCCAAAATTAAAAACAATAGCCATTTTTGTGAAAAATCCAGACAGTTTTTAGAACAACGCATCATACACTTTTTGGGCAGTATTCGCCCAAAAGGTATGAATGTAAAAAAACAGTTCTATTCATAATTATTTTCATCTGTCTGTCTGATCTCATCTGGTCTTTTATTATGATTATTAATATTATTTTGATTATTTATATTTACAATTTTACATATACATCTCAATTATAACATTTATATTGATTGACAAAGTTCGAGTTATTGCATTTACACAGTGTACCTTTATTTACTATTCTGTTATCGATTAGGTTCAAGATCAGCGTGTTTACAATTCAGTCACGCATGAAATTAATCTGCCATTTGTGTTGGACACGTCTACTCTACTTTTCCTTGTCCCTGTTTACCACTGATGAAGGTCTTAGTGACCGAAACGTTTGGCCCCCTTCTTTTTACTTTTTAAGCTTTTATGGTGTTTGATCTCGACATATTTTTACCTTTTAATCGTGGCTCACCACAACTAATTTTTCGTACTACTTGTAGCCATTGCGCAACACTTTGTTTTATTAAAAACAATAGCCCTTGGCTTGTCCACACTTGAGTTAGTATCCGGCAGATTCACATCATATATAAGATGACCATCAGCTAAACATGATCACAATAGTACGGTTCCTTTAAAACTGAAGTTAGGCCATAGTGAGACACTGAGGCTCTTGGAAAAAAATCGGGTTATGGTCGGGATGATCTTATATGGAAAAAAGAAAGAATCGTGTTAGTCGAGTAATGATCGAGTACTAATCGAGTTGATCTGGAGGCGACTCGGCAAAATTTGAGCAGCGAATGCGTTAAAATCGGGTAGAAATTGGCATGATAGGCTCAAATTTTGAAACTCGATCAATACCGATCCCTTTTCGACCTCTTCACCTGATTCCCGACCTGTTCTCTACATAAAATGCACAAGACCACTTCACGATATTTTTTTGACATGTCAAATAACAAAACATTGAGGTTACTGTGAATTAAGGTTCTGCATATGCGCATTTCGACAACTGATGTCTCATCAGTGCAGATCAAATCAAATCATTTGGAATTCAATGAACCGAATAATGTGTAAACGCTGATAAAGAACAAATTACCAATAGGATCTAAACAGAAAAGCCAAAATCAGCTAAAGACGGTGAATGTGCGATCGAACTAGAGGAGCAGAGAATACGAATCTAACACAGAGAGCGCTTAGCATAGGTTAGACAACAGCAAATGATGCAAAGTTTGATAAGACATATATATCATATAGAAATACATGCATGTTCGCGTTAACATACTAGCAGTTCATCCTCCTTATCCTACGTCAGAATGAAAATTTTGTGATTTGCATGTCATTACATGCAGGACTCAGCTGAAACATTAAATGGAAGACGTATAATATCATATCGATGATAACTGAATTTACAGTAGTTTCAGTACATAGCTGTCTATTTTCTATCCGGGTTTCTATAGGAAAAATCTGGTTATTTTAAAATGAAAATGGCAGGGGGAAACACATTTGGTAACTTCTAAGAAGAAACCGTATTTTATTCTTGAATTCGTGTATTTAGCGATGTTGAATTTGTTTCGGATTGTATGAATAGGGACATTTTGGAGATAATTTCAAATTGTGTCAGAAGAGTACAACTTTTAGCCCTCCGTCATAGTACTAGTAGCATACAAAATATGAAGCTATCATATTCTTCAAAACCAATTTTAGTTCATCAAGTATAGCCATGTTGAGAATTTGCTATCACTTTGCGCAAGTTGTCCATTAAGTTTTGATTCATATATCTTCTTCCCCAAAATCAACAGAGCCCATTGAAACAAAACTTGGATACGATAGTCCTTTGATTTTCCATTTTAAAAAAAAAAGTGTCTGTCACATCGTCATCGTCATCAAATAAAAGATTGGCACCAACGGGATTGTACCTATAGAAAAGCTTTTTAGAGATCTTCTCTGAAATTACTCGACCAATTGTATCTTAGACTGACGCCACAATAGTCATTTGATGCCCCCTTTCAAAATGATACCAGTCGTGTATTTATGCAATCGAAAATTGCCTCCAGCGTGAACATAGTCTAACATTCGACCAAACTTGGATATCTTATACTCTAAAACTGCCTTGTCGATTGGGTCAAACTTGATCAAAATAGTCCTTAGGTAATTCCCTTTTAAACTAGTGTTACATCATATAAAATATGGTCGCCAACCAAACCTGATCGCAATTTAGTCCTTAGGTGGCTCCTTTTAAACTAGAGCCGTCTGAATCAACATGGTTTGACAATGATTTCGGATAGGGGTTGCCACTAGTTGAAATCAAAATTGGCATTTATGATTTGTTATTTCGCAATTCAAAAGTTTTTATTGGAGTTAGGCCCGAGTGAGCGACTGAGGCCCTTGAAAGCTTCTTGTGAAAAGAAAACATGCTATCACGTTAAATCGTGTTAAGGTCTAGAGTGGTCGAGTAAAAGTCTGATAGAGTTAACGAAAAGATCAGGAAATGGTTGGTAGATCTTGCATAGTAAAAATTTTTTAGTCGAGTAATGATCGATTATCAATCGAAATGATCTGGAAATAACTTGTTTAAATCAAGGTGCAATTGAATTAAATGGTAGGTTTACACTGCCGATCTAAGCACCTGGACCGAACTCGATCTATGAATATTCATGAATATTCATCGATCGGGACACTGATCTTGAATGCTCGTGTTCGGTCTACTAACCAAATCGGGGCGATCTTACCAACTCTGCTGAACTCGAGCTGTATTCCCAAATATTTTTGACATGTCAAAAAATATCGTGAAGAGGTCGTGTGCATTATTTGTCGAGAACAGGTCAGGAATCAATCGGGGTCTGATCGAGTTAGTTGTGAAGAGGTCCAAAAGGGATCCGCCTTGATCTAATTTCAAAATTTTAGCCGATCATGCCGATTTCTACCCGACTTTAACTCATTCGCTTCTCGATTTATACCGAAGTATTTCAAGTTCAACTTGATTAGTACTCGATCATTACTCGACTAACACGATTCTTTCTTTTTTTCTATACAAGATCTTACCGACCATAACCCGATTTTTTCCCGGCCTGTATCCGACTTTTACTCAACCAATAAAGACCATTACTCTATTTAACATGACAGCATGTCATCTTTTTAAATAGCAAAACATTATGCTTTCAAGAGCCTCAGTGTCTCACTAGGAGCTTCCTTCAGTTTGTAAAGAAGCCATCCAATGTTGCTGATGACCATCTTTGCTATGATAAGAATCTTCCGGACAAGCCAAGGACTATTGATTTCAAGTTTTGGCGAATTGGCAAAGAAGTTTCAGAGTAGAAGATCTTTGAATGGATATCCTAGAAGGGTCGAATGTCAAATTATGTCCCCCATTGTCGTCCATCTTGGATTGCATGCAGACAAGATAAATTCTATTTGGAAGGGGAACACCAAATATTTTGACAAATTTTGGCTGCAATTAGTACGGTGAATTTAGAGAAGATCCTTCGGATACAATGCAAAACTTTGTGCCCTTTTATGTTGTTATTTTGTACTAGCTGACGATATGGCAGACGCTATTTTGAAAAGGGAAAAAGGACTACTCGTTGGCAATCGTAACAAGTTTGGTCTAATTGGCTTAGGGGTTTCAGAGGTAACGTTTAAATGAGTTTTCTCATAAGAACCAATTTAAAACTATATTCGCAGTTGGTGGTTATACCGGTATTAGAAGCGGACATGACGTTTTTTTTTACATTGAACCAACCGAAGCCTATCGTGACTCGGCGGTCTTTGGGGAGAAGATATCTGAAGAAAGAGTTCATGGACAACGGACGCAAAATAATGGCAAAAGCTCAACACAGAATTGTAGAAATGAATATCAGATTGTGCATGCTACTTGCAGAATTAAAGGATGACTTGCAGAGGACTTAAATTCAATAGACCAGCTATGGTGACAGAATTTGAAATTGAATCCACACTCCAGAAGTAGATTCACTAAATACATGAATGGGTAAGAATTCAAGAATATACTATTGTTTCTTACAAGCAGGTTGGTACTCTTATTACAAGATATGATTCAAGTTAAATGATATAAGAAAAATGCAATTTTAAACATTTGTTAAATGTACTAGAAGATAGATAAAATTATTTAAGATTTGCACCGGGCGAATGGTATACCCAAAGGGCAGCCTAGCTCGCCATTTTTACTTTCTAAAAATCGGATTTGTCCTACAGAAAGCCGGTTTAAAACTACTGTAAATTTAATTACCATCGATATCATATGATGATATGTCTTCTGTTTTATGTATCAGATTAGTCCTACATGTAATGATAAGATAGGAAAATCACACAGTCGCATTCTGACGCACGATGAAGAGGATGTTCTGCAAGTATGTTAAAGCGAACATTCATTCCTCTATAATGATGAATTTGAACTATTTGCTATTGTCTACCCCAAGCTACGCGCCATCTGTGTCAGATCCGTCTTCTCTGCTACTCTAGATCTATCACAGTTATCATACTTTCTTTGAAGCATCAGCCATATGGGCCAAAATTTTTTCCTGCTCTACCCCCATACTGAACTGTTTCCTGAATTTAAGTTTAATCCCCATATTTAAAAACGTACCAAGAAGACAAAACTCGAGTACAGTCGACAATTTCATGATCTTCTCAAGACCAGGTCTAGTTAATTTAAATAATCGGGTTATGATCTGGCTCAATCTGACAAAGTCTGGTTGGTCGAATGAGAGTCGAGCATACGTCGCACGTGAATCGTAAATGGTCGAGTGTTAGTCGTGTTCACTCGGGTAAAGGTCGAGTGTGCGTCGTGAGATAGCTCGATCAATGAATTTTATGACGTTGATTGGGATAAAACAGCATGGTAGAGTTGATCTGATCGGCAGTTTAAACCTAGCATAAGACGGAAAAAGATCGGCAACTTCTGCTTACACTTTAACACTGGAATAAGGCCGATCCCTTCACGACCTCCTCACAAGTACCTCAATCATGTTCCTATCGATTCCCGACCTGTCCTCGATATATAATGCAAACAAACTCTTCACGGTATTTTTGACATGTAAGAAATATTGGGAAAGCAGTTCGATTTCAGCAGAATGATTAAAATCGTTCCGAATTTGTAAGTAGATCGATCAAGACCAGCGTCTCGATCGATAGATATTAATGAATATTCATTGATCGAGTTCAATCGAGTTGCTTTGATCGGTAGTGTAAACCTACAAGATAAAATAAAGATTTAACTCTTATAAGGTTTTGTAACCTTCCGGGAAGTTTTGAATTTGATTATTATTCCGTAGTGCGACAGTGTTTTACCAGCAGACTAGGCTCCTTGGGCTAGCCGGCAGTTTAGCGGCGAGCACTCCTCGATCCATCTTTCTAAATTACGTTTTGTCTATTCTTTCCTTTTCAAAATTGTAGTCTTAGAGTTAGTGGTCCACCTGTATTGGGTTTTATTTGTATGTTTATTATACTATAGGGAAACGGGATAGAGAAAGGGGAGGTTTGGGTACCCATAAACAGGTTTAAGCTTACCACTAGCTGTTGCCAGTGCCGGTACAAAGTCCGGCTATCCCGAGTTCCTATCGTTATCTATGTTTGTCTTTTGTCATTTTATTGTTTTTCTTGTGCAGTTCCCTGGTTGATTGTGTCATGTGATGGTAATGTTCGGCCATTGTAAGTGTTTCCTGCTATCTTTCCTTCAATAATTGAAATTGATATATTAACTGATTTGGTTCATTTCAGAAATCATACTTACGTTGTTGTCTGCTGTTACTTTTGACACAATATCGTAAAATGTAAAATACGATTGCACAAGTGGTGAACGTTCCAATAACTGTTAGTAGTACAATTAATGTGTAATGCAGATCATCCAATCCTTCGTCTCTAGAATATTTTTCTTGTCCTACAAACAGATCTTAAAATTGTATGTGATAAAATAAAGCGACTGTCTGTGTAGGTTGTACATCGATAAGTGTTTAAGTTATGTAAAATAAATTGCAAAATGAAGAGAGATGATACTTTTCAAACTTAAAGGTCCATAAATATGATAACTTTATTAGTTGGGGCGTCTACTGCCATTTTCATTTTGCAAGTTTTATTTGTGATGTTCGAATTCATAGGTTTTACCATTGGATGAATATTTTGCATTTAATGAGGACTTGTTATTCAACAAATTGTCGGAATTCGAATGGGCATAAACTGTGCACCATCTGTTTGCCCACACATATGAGGCTGAGACATCAAATGGTTTCTTCAAGCTAAAGAGAAAAACTCACCTAAATCCTTTAATTATAACTTCCGTTATATAGGTGATTTATTTTCTTTAAACAACACTCGCTTTTGTGATTTTCTATCCTAAAGAGCTCGAAACAAAGGATACTATAGACACTACCAATTCGGCCTCATTCCCTCATCTTCATCGGTTGGTTTTGGTCGACTGTATTTTAGTTCTTAATTGTGTTTTGTTAAAGAAACGGATAGGTTTCGATCAATCGTTATTTGAAGTCTATATATACAAACCTTGCTTACACACAAGGCACACACATACATAACAAGAAAAGATATGGGTAAAGCCATATCCAAGGATACTCGATTGTGCACATACCTGTACAATTTTGAAAGGGCCATTTTCAAACAAAACAATAAACAAAAAATTAACGTAAAAGATGCAGATACATTTATGATTTTTTTCACTTTTATAGGGTTCGTTTCTTCGCATTCTTCCGGGATCACCATTAGCCCTTACTGTTTCTTAGCAATAAGGAAAAAAAGGGGGGGGGGGTAAATTGCACCTGTACTAGATAATACAGTTATTTTTTTTTTAAATTGATTTTAATAGACTATATCCGAGCTCTAGTATCAGGATCTACCCGACAACTTCACAGTATAGCAAAAATTACGTCATAAAACATAAAACGTCATGAAGCTTTGCTGTTGACGTACATTCTTGGTCACATGGGGCGGACACGTTTATGACGTAGGGCGGACAAACAAGAGCTGGTGAATCTAAATACCAGAACTCGGATATGGTCTATTGAAATTTATGCCTGTCAACATCTTCTAATACAAACATTAATTGGACAGATATTTGCGAGCATATTGGTCCTTTCTATTTCAGTTTTGTTTTACTGTTTTTTTTTTCTTTTTTGTTTATTTTTTTTCAAAATTCTAATTACTATTAATGACTTTATTCAAATCTTAGCGTGAACTAATGCTATACGGAAAGACATGGCCATATCTTTTATTTCTAAAATAATGGATATATAATGAAATATTTCCGCTCAAACAATGTTGCTATAAGTAACTGATTCACAAATATACTATCGTAGCTAGTAATAGATCACAAAATTAAATAAAAAGTCTAAAAATACACACACTTTTTTCCAGTATGTAGAAATATCTCAACAAATGGAAGGTACTATGGCGGACTTGCCATTTTAAGAAAAAATTGTTTAAAGGATTATATAAAAATTTTACCTAATACATGTAAAGACTATCAGTGGATCAAATTTGACAAAGTATATTTTGAGTTACAATTAGATATTTATTTATGTGCTGTTTATATTCCACCTGCTAAGTCAAGCTACACTAAACACCTGAATTATGATATACTTAAGCTAATTGAAAAAGATATCTTGAAGTTTAAGTCACAAGGTGAATTATTTGATATGTGGTGACTGTAATGCCCGCACTGCGGCTGATCTAGATGTAATTAATGATGACACATCTAAGTACCTTCCACTGTTTGAATCATACAAGTTAGACAACTCTGCTTGAAAAAGACAAAATCATGATACTCTGCTAGGATTTGCTTGTTTTTTGTATAAGAAATCAGTTAAGAATAGTGAATGGAAGGTGTATTGGTGACCTATTTGGACGTTTCACATGTTTCAACCCATTAGGTCAGAGCACAGTAGATTATCTCTTGGCATCAGGAATATTATCAACCAAATTCTGTATTTTAAAGTATCATATTTCATTTCAACCCTGTCTGACTGTCATTGTAAAATATCTTGGGAAGTACTTGCCAACTATCCATCTAATTCTACTGAAATCAAACAATTAAAGGAACTCCTATAAACTATAAATGGGCAAATGACTCTGCCTTAAAATTTCATAGTGCTCTAAATACACCTGAAATTCAAACAAAAATGAAAGAGTTTAGTAATAAATGTAATGAAACATGTTCTGTTGTAGATATTCAAGATATTGTAAATGACTTTGAACAAATTGTCATATCTGCTGCCGAAATTTCATTGAATAGACCTAAATTCAGCAATAGGAAAAGTAAATCAAGAAATAAAAAATGGTTTGATCAAGACCTTCAGAAACTCAGATCCAATCTAATGGCACAGGGTAAACTTTTCAGTAAATATCCTAAAGACACACAGGTCAGAGGACACTATTACAAACTATATAGAGTTTACAATAAGCTAAGGAAGCAAAAATATAGGAATTTTAAAAATGAAATAATAAATAAACTTGACACACTTTATGTTGAAGATCCTAAACAATACTGGAATTTGGTAAATGATTTGTAGGCCCAAAAAGCTTCTACTGGGGACAACTCAGTTGATCCTGATGTTTGGTTTCAACATTTTAAATCCTTGCATTCATCAGTAGATAAAACATTTACAGATAGATTAAGTGAACTTGACAATATATTGCTTGATAAGAAGGCTCATATAATATATTCAATCCACTTGATAACAAAATCACAGAGAAAGACATTTTGTCTGCAATCAAAAATTTAAAGAATGGAAAATCTAAAGGATTAGATTTAATTTCCAACGAAATGTTAAAGAGTGGACAAACTCAACTTTTACCTTATTTGTCCCATTTATTTAATATATGTTTCTCTTATGGTCATTATCCTGCTTCCTGGGCAAAAGGATATATAACTCCCATTCATACATCTGATGCTCCATGTAACCCAAACAATTACAGAGGTATCACAATTACTAGTAGTTTGGGGAATTTGTTCAATAGTATTCTTAACACAAGATTAGATAAGTTTCTACACGAGAATTACTTAATTCATCCGTCTCAAGTTGGCTTCACTAAGAATGCAAGAACCTCTGATCATTGCTTCATTGTTAAATGTTTAATAGATAAACACTGTAATACTAAAGAAGGTCGACTCTATGCCTGCTTTGTAGATTTTAAAAAAGGCATTTGATAGTGTCATTCACACTGGTTTAAAACTGAAACTAATGAATTGTAATGTTGGTACAAAATTTTATAACATTATTAAAAATAAGTACATGAAAAGTGTAGAATGCGTTAAAGTGTCAAATTCATTGAGTTCTACATTTCCTTTAAAGTTGGGAGTACGTCAAGGAGATAATTTGAGCCCCACTATCTTTAAAATGTTTATTAATGACCTACCAATTTATTTAGAAAATTCAGCAGATCCAGTGACCTTACATCTAGAAAAAATAGATTGTCTGATGTATGCAGATGATATAGTCATGTTTTCTGGAACTCCAGAAGGGTTACAAAGAAAATTACATATTTTAAGCAAATACTGTGATGACTGGGGTTTAAATGTAAATATTAAGAAAACAAAAATTATTATATTCAATAAGGCTGGACGAATAATCAAACAAAATTTTTTCTACAAGAACAGTGAAATCGAATGTGTTTCTAATTATATATATCTAGGCATTCATTTTTCAGCTTCCGGATCCTTTTCTTTAGTAAAGCAGGAATTATATCAAAAGGCCCTGAAATAACTAAATACCGAAGTTGCTGTGAATTTGAATTCTGCATATGCGCATTTCGACAACTTATGTCTCTTCAGTGCAGATAAAATCTAAACGTTTGGAAGACCATAAACTCAAAGATCTATAAAAAACTGACAGAGAACAAATAACCAATATGATCTAAATGTAAAGCAAAAATCAGCTTGAAAGCTTTCTTCAAGTTGAAGAAAGATTTTCTAAGCTTATGTCCTAGTATAACAAGATTGCTACGCGTAGCTATGTCCCCCGCCGCGGCAGTAAAGTCGATAAAGTCCAATAACTCAAGTAAAATTATGGAATCAAAATGACGGCAAGATATGATCAACTGCATTTGGTGGCAAACAGCTACGCAAAATTTGAGCAAAATCCCTTAATTGGATTTTGAGGAGATGTGTCGACAAAGTCTTCCTATGTTGTAATATGCATTAAGTCGATAAAGTCCCATAACTCCTGTAAAATTTGTTCAATCAAAATAGCAGCATAATATGATCAAGTACATATGGTGGCAAAAATTCACACTAAATTTCATCATAATCTGTTCAATGGTTTCCGAGGAGTTGTGCCCACAAAATGTTCCTAAGCTGTAGCATGCATTAAGTCGATAAAGTCCCATAACTCCTGTAAAATTTGACCAATCAAAATGGCGATGCGATATGATCTTGTACATATGGTGACTAACAATCCTGTAAATTATCATGAATTCGGACACATACTGCTAAAATCAAAACATAATTTAAAACGGAGAACATAATTTAATAAATATTCACATTTTTCTCAAAATTAGAACTGTATGGATAGGTTTCTATGGCAACCAAAAGGTCCTCAATCCACTGCAATGCATTTTTGACCCCTTTCCAAAAAAATTTTGAGCAGGGGGTTCCCCTTATAATGTAGGTATGCATACTGCTGAAATCAAGACATATAATTTTATCAAAATTTTAATTTTTTGGTTTGGTTTCCATGGCAACCATAGAAGTACTGAATCTTCAAATGCTTTAGAATTTGGTATTATATGACCCACAAAGTTCCTTTAAGATTTCATGAAGCTAGTGATAATAGTTTTTGAGATATAGTGAAAAACATACGACAAATTGCTCAAAGTCCAACAACTCCTACACAATTTCATGTATGAAAATAGCGGTGCGAAATGATATAGTACTTGTAGTGAATAACAATCCTACAAATTTTGAACAAAAACCAATAAATGGTTTCTGAGGAGTTGCGTCCACAAGATCTCCATTTGTATAGTATTGCTAAAAATNGTCAAAGTCCCATAACTCCTATAAAAATTGACGAATCAAAATGGCGGTGCGATATGATCTAGTACATACAGTGACTAACAATCCAACAAAATTTGAACAAAATCCAACACACGGTTTCCGAGGAGTTGCGTCCACAAGATCTCCAGTTGTGTAGTATTGCTAAAAATGGTCAAAGTCCCATAACTCCTATAAAAATTGACGAATCGAAATGGCGGTGCGATATGATCTAGTACATATAGTGAATAACAATCCTACAAAATTTGAACAAAATCCAATAAACGGTTTCCGAGGAGTTGCGTCCACAAGATCTCCATTTGTATAGTATTGCTAAAAATCGTCAAAGTCCCATAACTCCTATAAAAATTGACGAATCAAAATGGCGGTGCGATATGATCTAGGACATATAGTGACTAACAATCCTACAAAATTTGAACAAAATTCAATACACGGTTTCAGAGGAGTTGCGTCCACAAGATCTCCAGTTGTATAGTATTGCTAAAAATGGTCAATGTCCCATAACTCCTATAAAAATTGACGAATCAAAATGGCGGTGCGATATGATCTAGTACATATAGTGACTAACAATCCTGCAAAATTTGAACAAAATCCAATACACGTTTTCCGAGGAGTTGCGTCCACAAGAAAGTGTGACGGACAGACGAAAGGACGGACGGACGGACGGACGGACGGACACACGGACGCAGATCATTACTATGTCCCACCGTCGCAGTGCGGCGGGGGACAAAAACCAGCATACATGATTTTGATCACACAATCAAACCTATTCTTTTATATGGATCAGATATTTGGGGTATTTTTAATCTAAATAATAGAAGAATTAAAGAATCAAATAATATCCAATTATACCAATGTTTTAAAACCCTAAAATGTGAAACACTACACCTGAAATTCTGTAAATATGTGTTAGGTCTAAATAGGATGTGCTAATCATGCTACACTTTCAGAACTCGACAGACACCCATTTTACTTTGATATTTTAAAGAGCATTATTAAATATTGTTATAGATTAGAGAATTTATCAACAGAGTTTCCATTGTTAAAAGATGCTTTCATTTGCAGTAAAAATCTGCACTTATCAAATAAAACTTCATGGTATTCTTCTGTAAAAAATCAATGAATATTCTTAATGTCAGAAAAGAAATCTTTACTTTTAAAAAGGGCAAATTTAGTTATTTATTTTATGAAGACAAAATACTTGGAATCAAACAAATACTTCCTTGAAGGATGGTAAACTTACTACCTACCTTAAAATTAAAACAAATTTTGGATCAGAAGAGTATTTAACAGTGATAAAAAACCACCAGTATCGAGCATCTATTTGTAAATTACGTGTATCGGCACACAGACTCTTAATAGAACAGGGTAGATACAAAAATATTCCAAGAAGTGAAAAAATATGTAAGAATTGTACAGAAAATGTAATTGAAGATAAAATACATTTCGTAGTCCAATGTGATAAATTTAGAGAAGAACGACAAGAAATTTTTAGTCAGCTGCATTCAATACTTGCACCTGAAAACCATGCATCAATTAAGTGATGACCAAAAACTTTACTTTATTTTAAACTGTGAGGATAAGGCATTACTTAACTCTGTTGGTAAATTTCTCCATGATTATATGCCATAGCTTCATCGTTGATTTAGTTATATGCTCTATATCCAACTATTATATGTCGTGACACTGGATTGTATTGTTTTATCTATCAATCAAGCAACCTTTCCCTCTTATGTTTGTATTTTATTTTTATTATTTTTTTTATTATTATTGTTTGTTTGTTTTCTCTCTTGTATTTGCCCCTTTGGGGCCCATTTTGGCTAATAAAGATATTCTATTCTATTCATCGTTTATGCTATTTATAACTTGTTAACAATCAATAGACAATCAATATAATATGTCCACCTGAGGAAACGGTGGTGTATGAATATTTGTAGTAGTAACTATCAAAACATTTACAAATCGCTTCAAATCATTAGTAAAAATACAACTCTTAAATTATGTGTTTTCAGATAATTGATCTAGGGTGAGTTAAACTGATAAAAAGTCGCCAAATACCGAACTATTTCCTACGCCATGACATTGTGATCTGTACCCAAAAACAACTATATATCTTGAATAGATAGTACGCACTGATCGAGTATATGAAAATAAACATAAATATATAAAAACAAATAAAACAAGTTTTTTATACATATGATACTATTGATAAAATTATGATCAAATTGTCTCAAAAACATACATTATTTTGTCAATACTAGAACATTGCAGATGGATAAAAGTCCGTTTAAATATCGTCATGTTTGCATTTTTTAGAGGGTTTCATTTTTTGTATTTCCAGAGCATAAAAAGGCATTAATTGACAAAACTTATATTTTTGGTAAAGATTGTGAATAAGGCTTTTATTTTGATACAAAACTTTGTGTATTTCATCCATCAATAGAAAATTACGGCACTAAAAAGTTGAAACTTTAGTGAAAACGACAATATAAAAGTTTTGAGTATATTACTAAAGTGGGCCCGCCCTGTCTATGAGTGTGGGTTATGTTCATGTTTACATAATACAGAAGGAGTGAAAAACGTCGGTCTGGATCAAAAATAGGAAGGCACAGGGAAAGTGATTTAAGCCCATGGCCTATATACGTTTTTTTTTTATATTAGAGTCATGGTACTAGAACTACGTCCGTTTTGTAAATAAGAAAAAGACAAAGCGATGATATTTAAAAAGTTTTTCGTTCTAATTAAAAAGAAAAAAAAGTTTTAATGTTTTATTTTAGTACCACGTCAATATGCAAAGTCAACTCATAAGGTCGATTCGCCTTTTATCCTTTATTTAATGACAATGTAAAACTAATCTTTTTTAAGACAGGTCAATACACCGTGTATCATCGTATACAGGACATAGGTACCAATATATTTACGAATTTATTGAATTCAGTGCCAGTATTTTGTCGTGTACCAACGGTTATGTTTTGTTATGTTCTAGACAGTCAAGTAACAGGAGTGATGATTCAACTGTTTATATAATTGTATCAAAAAAAAAAAAAAATAATTTCGGGCCAGTACTGGCTACTTGCCTGATGAATACCCTCGGAGGCTAATAGTCCACAAGAAAATGTGGACTACCCAGGGTTAATAACAACAAAATACCGAAGTTGCTGTGAATTTTACTTTCTGCATATAGCCACTTCGACAACTTTTGTCTCTTAATTGCAGATCATTTTTTAAACACATAAACCGAAATATGTGTAAAGCTGTAAGAGATCAAATTACCATTAGGATATAAATAAAAAAGTCAAAATTAGCCAAGGACAGATCTATGCAAGTAGGAGATAGTCCTGATTTTTAATCAAGATTTTCTTTTATTTAGATATTGAAAGTTTCAAAATAAAATCGTTTTTGCTACTTGGTGTTTGAATACCCTCGGGAACTCACAGTCCACCAGCAACGGTAATAAATAAACAAATAACGAAGTTGCTGTGAACTCACTGAGACTGAAGGAACTAGCGTATTTTATTTTATGAGCTTTTACATGTCCATAAAGAAGTTCAGTTTCGTAGGAGTATAAGAATAAGTCTGCGAGTAGATTAGGAAAATTCGAACCCATTGGACCTTCAAATGAGACACGTATATTATTAATAAGAAAATCAAGCATACTTCATACCCGTTTTTCTTTAAAGCGTACTTTTCCTTTTGGACTGCTTTAATAAGATATGTGTATTTATAACCATATACAACAATGTTGGTGGAATCGGCAAAGGCCTTTTGAATGATACTTTTGATAAATGATTTTATTTCGTAATGATGAGGCCTGGTACAGAGTGTAGAAAAATCAAATGTTTTGAGGTAATGTATTTGAAAGAAAAACAAAAGTTAGGTTTTCTTGTAAATCTTCCGATTTTTTAAGTATCAACATTTGATTTATGTCACTCCGGCATCGATAGTCTCACAGTATGCGTTGACGGCAAAAAAAATCTAAGTGCAAAAGACAATTCAGTGGTTGAACAAGGTGAAGCACTTTTCTTTGTACGGATTTTTGAGTAAATTAGGTATCTACTACAGGTAGGGCAGGTCTTGATTTTTATTTTTAGTTTGAATATTCAAAGAGGATATGAATGACCTGAGATTGGAGATTATTTCATCTTTGTCAAATGCAACTCTCTAATATGTATTTAACATTCCTGGCGTTTCGTAATCAATGCCTAGTTCTTTAATTAGGTAGTTGTAATAATGTGTTGTAACATATAAAAACGAAGTTATTGCACGGTGGGTAATCGAGATACGTGCTTCTTAGCATACGGCAGACGGGTACGCGCTAGATAGCATATGTCCGATGAGTTGTTTTGATACTACATACTGCAGGGGACAAAATGTCAAACAACGGTATGTTTTGTGTTTGCTTTCATTTCAAAGTTGCAAAATATCCCGAATTTTAAGCAGAGAATATAGATCCAATGAACGCCGCTACAGTCGCCAGTCTTTCCTCAAATGCTGAAATAATTAAAATTTGCCAGAAAATGTCTGACAATGCATTTTCCCCCGTATAACTTTGTTTGTTTGTCGATTGTCCAAATTTGCACAGACCGTTTTAGACATCAATCGTCACAAACGGACGGCAAAATTAAAATTCCTAATCGGTTATTTTAGCTATATCTTTCAAGGAAAAAAATCCATGATACGGCATACATCAAGATTGTGTTAGATCGTGGTACAGCATACGTCAGTTACTGGTACGGCATACTGTTACCATGAATACAAAAAAAATTCTACTTATTACATGAAATACGCTGAATATCTCGTCATACTTATGACACCAATAGGAAGGGGAACTTAAAAAAGATGTACGTACAGAATAAAAGAAAATATCCCTGCAATAAAAATACAAACGACCAAATCAAAGTGAAAACGGTATACAACAATCAATACAGCGTTATTCCGAGGACAATGTTTTTTTTTTCTTGTTTGGTGCTACAAATGTCACTACTCAGATGTCTGATCTACTATTTGGAAATTTTTTTTCTGTCTAAGATTATGGTCAAAATAATAAAATACAACAAAAAATCACATTTTCCTTTAAATAAAGTCCCACTTTACGGCGTCTAGCCTTTTACACCCAGTCCCACTCCTCATTCATGTCACGTTTATAATTTCTTAGTATATGGAAGACCACACTTTGTCCACCACTGCGTCTGCAGGTCATATTTTTGAAGCAGAGCTTGCTTCCGTAAAACGTTTCCCCATGCGAGAGATGTATGCTCTCTATATATTTCGGTTATGCGGTACTTGTGCTTAAAATAATTCCTCTTATGGATGCAATATCTAGCTACATTTTGTACGGATTCCGCCAAATCAGAAAAAAAAATGTAAAAGGACCTATAGAGCTACGGTTCCGCAGCTAAAAGGATAATGACGAGTGACGGACTTAAACATTAATGACACGATACAACTCATTATACCAAAGCTTCATCATTTCTACGAACACAAGCTTGGAAATCCTTGACGAAAATTTTCAAACATGCGTTCGGACAGAACTACGGACGGAGAAGGGTAAAGCATAATGCCCCATCGCCTTACGGCGGAGGCATAAAAAGACGATGTTTATCTATAAGAAGGGATGGAAATGAAACGTTAATGCCTTCGAATTTAATCAGATATATAATTGATGTTTCCTGCTTTTCGTGCAGATTAGGCGAGTTTTGGCCTTCTGCTAAAACGATTTGGCCGTTTCTATTAAATCATTCTATTTAAACACATAACTATATTCCATCTGTAGTTTTCAGGAAGTCTAACATCACGAATACAGGAAGCGTGAGACTATCAGTCGGCTGATGTATTGGTTCATATTGAATTCTATGGTATGGCACAGACCTCTCATATTCATATCTTTGGATTCCGATTCTTGTGATCCTATGAAAATTTGGTGTTTTTTTTGGAGATCATTTTGTTGCTCTTCCACTTTCTTCTCCCTTCGATTCAACTGAGAATTTAACAACATCGTTTTGGATAGAGCAGGTTATCCTAACTGATTCCTGTTCGTTCTTATCTTGATGGGACTCCGGAGAATATTTTAGGTATATAGTTTGCTTTAGCACTCTGTTAATATATTTAGCCAATGGATGGCAGTGATTGGTACAATGTACGCATGTACTCACGGTTTTCACAAGTAAGTAGAGTAAGTAAGTAAGTAAGTAAGTAAGCTTTATTTAAAGTCGGCACAAATATTTAGATACAAATAAGCAAACATGAGCTCAGTAGAACTCTTTAACCCACTGATATTTGTAAAACAAAACAAGTAACATTTGAAAAACATAGACATATCACATTGGTCAACATAAGCACACATGTAAGCCAAGCATAAAGTAAAATGCAATCACATAGATATACATAATAAAAAAAATGCATTTAGGTATCACTCACACATACACACATAAGATATGATAAAAGATGCACATATATCATTTTAGACTGCAAACTGTCAAATCACATTATCAAAGCACATAAATAAATAAAAGGACAAAACATACATAGATCAGATATGAAACTAATCACAGACACATTAAAAAAAAACACACAAAAGGTCAAAGCATACATACAAAGAACAGGCAACAAGCAGGAAGCAGGCTAGGGAATGGAGAAGACAACGATCATGTTATAGTCCGTGGGCTGGAAACACTTTCCGTGCATCCCCCCCACTTCCGAACCAGACCGGGTTTTTTTCAGTTCTTCTATGTCCCCACTTCATGTTAACACGAACATAACCTGCACACATAGACAGTAGAGGGCACTTTTTTAGTACACCCAAAAAAATTATTGTATTTTCGTTTTAACATATGTTTCATCTTTTAAGCTCCATACTTTTTTACAGATACAGTAGGATGCAGAGGGTGATACTAAACAGAGTCGACTAAAGTCGATTAAAGTCTACTAGAGTCTACTGATGAAAAAATGATATAATTGGATAAATAGAGATTGGAAATAAAGCAAATATGATTTTTAACATGTTTTGAACATATTTAAATGTTATTATTTCATAAATAATCGATAATGGGTAAGATTTGTGTCGTAAAAGCTGTAATCGTAATTGCGTGGTCTTGTAATGGCGACCATATTGTAGAGTCGACAAGTTATTTCACAGAATAACACTTATATAAAGTTATGTCATATATTAATTATGTAAAATATTATTGTTTTATACCATCAGAAGTATTTAAAAAGATTCCAATGAATTATTTGTGAACATAATTAATTTATTTTGGGGATAACTTGCATGTAAACAAAAAAAAATAATAATAATAAAATAAAATAAAGAGTCAAGCCGGATATTATTTTCCGGTTGTAATCTTCGGAATACATATTGAAACACATCTGAATATATTTTTGTCAAGTTTTCAAAAATAAATATATGAAAAAAATAAAGTTTATACTGGCTTTTTTATCTTCTCTTTACAACAGTCCTGCGCCACTACAATTAAAACGGAAATGAATGACTGAAAATCTCAATAGAACTTTACAACAAGACCACCAAAAAGACACATGCACTCGTAAATTACAACAATAGCTCTTGGTACAGGCACTGGCAAAACTTGCATGGCCAGTGGAAGGGTAAAATCGGCATTACTCTTACAAACTAGGAAATAGACCTATTGCCTGAATAAAATGGCCAGGTTTTAGATTTTTAATATTGCCTAGTGACCCTTTTAACTACTAGAAAAGACTAGACATACAACATCCTATTTTCAAATAAAGTATTTACAATAAAAATTACAGATGGTACTACATCATGCAATCTTAGATTAGTGTTTCTTATCAGGCAGGGATTTTCTCAATAAGCAACAAAGAGCCCTGTGCTTTCACGTGAAATATTACCATATACCTCATTAACCCTTTTCAACATTCTATCTCTACAACAATGACCTGTTTCCTTCAGTGATTTTTCAGAAAATACTCCGACTTTAGTTCTTCAAATATCAAAATAGTTCCCATGTTTCTGTAAATTGTAGTTTCTACAAACGGCCATTTCGATAACTGATATCTCTTCCAATCTGGGACTAATATAACACTAATATTATATTAGTCCCAGTTCCAATCAAATCAAAACATTAAAAAATCCATAACAAAAATATGTGCTAGAGTAGGTAAGCATATACCTTGAACCCCTGTGCATATCCTTCGGGCAACAGGGGAACCCCAAATCTTATTGAATAGAAATATCAGCAGGTGATTCTTTTTCAGTATGTTAGTTTCCTTTATGCACTTTCCCGTGAATTTATTTTACTTAGCATTTAATTTTTTCCACATTGGTTTAGAGGTCATCTGTTACAGTAATATACACTATGACAACAAAATCAATTCAAATTCATTTTTCTGTCATACTTTAAGATAAAATATTCGACAACGGAACTTGGAAATCAACTTGCAATTTTTATTTAATTTTTACAGATTTGACATTTTTTTGTCAATTCATTGTATTTAGGACATCCAGAACCAAACTAAATTAACTGACATTTTAAAGGGAAAATGTTTTCACACTCACAACAAAAAATTGGTTTTGGTTCTCAGTGTCCTTCGAGTGGTATCATCTTCTCTAACACAGTAAAACGGCTAAAATGGACACAAAAGGCTATTTACCGTCATGTTCAACAGCTAATATGTCAGGCAGCATACAATGTTAACATGTATCAATTTAAATCCTATGAAGTACATTTACCAGAGGCCACCTTACTCAGTTTTTGACAACATTTGAGGATATTTTGAAAATGGCACAACATAGGAACAAATTCACGGCTTAATGGCCCTACTCCTTTCATGAAATTTTTCTTGAAAATATTTATTGTTTTACCCTTTCCATACCAATTTCTCATTTCAACTTTTAAGGTTTTCCTCAAAGTTGAGACATTAAACCTTTACCAAATTCTTAAGGAATGTTTGGTTAAAAAATTAAAATACACCGCATGGCTTATAGGGTTAAATGACAAACTCTTGGTTTCCTGATTCTGCTTGGATTGTCGATCTGTCCACATACAGTAGGGTGCAGACATAACCTCTCGCCAAGTTAACTTGAACCAGTCATAAAACTCTTCTAAGTTAACTTAGGACCGTTTTCTAGTTAACTTAGACCAGTCATAAAAGCTACTCTAAGTTAACTTTAGAACTGTTCTAGAGCCCTGACTGCTCTGACCTGTTCTGGTCTTAATAGAATCCTGACTTGTTTGACCTGTTCTGGTCGTAGAGCCCTGACTGCTCTGACCTGTTCTGGTCATAGAGCCCTGACCGCTCTAACCAGTAATAGAATCCTGACTGCTCTGACCTGTCATAGAGCCCTGACTGCTTTAATGTTACAGCAATGGAAACGTTCAGCATTCCCAAATTATTTATTTGAACTCATAATACAATGCAATAAAATAAAAAGGCACACTTTTTCAATCACCGATAATTACTTTATAAAAAAATACCTTTTCAGGGACTTGGTATGCGTCCATTTTTCAGTCACTACACTGAATGGTATCATTTGAACACTCCTCTCCACATATTCCACACGGATAATACATGTTACAACTCATTTTGAATCAAATTGAATAGGTCAAAATTATTATCCATTGCCCTTATATATTTTTTTCACAAAAAACCAAATTTTTCATATCTTTGAAGTTTATTTTTGAGAAAATATACTGCATACATAAAGACAGTCTTCCAAAAAAAAAAATTCCTGAATTATTACCATGATTGCTAACTTGTTAATTAATATAAGTTAAATTATAAAGTAATTATTGTTTAACACCTACCTGGTTGTATTCATCAATTAGTAATAAAATAAACACTCAATTTTCATCTTAATTAATTATTGTTTAAAGTTTATGGACTGATAACAAGCTAAACAAATCTTTCACACGAATTAATTATTAACCAAGTATTATATATCTAGTTTTCTAATCATAAACCATTATAAATATACTAATTAAAGTAGTAATCATTGTTATCAAAGTACAAGTAAAGATAGATATAGATTGAACATGCATTTAATTTGACAAGAGTTATCCTTCTTTAACGGCGGCCATATTGCTTTCTAAAAGAAATGTACAGAGAATGTCAAAATCCTCCCTGGTGACCAAATTCACCAAAAAATACTTCTTAAAACACCTTTACAACCTAGTTTTGTATGGTAGCTTTTGATTAAATGGTGTTTTCGCAATTTCCAATGGTGTTTTCGGTGTTTTTTCCGGTGTTTTTCGGAAATTCCGGTGTTTTCGATGATTCGAAGTACCGCATTTTATAGATATATTTGCCCGTTTTCTTTGCTAGAAAAATTATTTATTTTTATGAAAATTTCGAACAAATAAATTATTTATTTCCACGACAAGTAGGATTAAAATACTTTTTTTCTCTGGGACCTGGGATTAATACAAGTCCCAACTGGGACCAAGATTAAATTATTTATTTACAAATCGCCTAATTCCCACCCCTGAAGATCAACTGGTCGTCCCCTTATTTCTGTTTTTCTAAAGATAATATAGATATTTACAACTGCAACTTTACAACTTTAAAAAAATATTAACATATCAACATATAGAGTATCACATGTTTTGGGCTATAATATTCATGAAGAATATCTGCCTTGCAGCCATCGATATAATATCGCATGAAGAAAATTTGTCTTTTCTTATATATTTTAGGCTAAATAACAGAAAGTTGAAGTATTGCGGGCATTGATATAAATTGAATGAAGAAAATCTGCCTTTTCTTATATTTTTATGTTAAATTACAGAAAGTTGAAGTATTGCGGGCATCGATATAATATCGAATGAAGAAAATCTGTCTCTTCTTATATATTTTAGGTTAAATAACAGAACGTTGAAGTATTAAGGGCATCGATATTATATCGAATAAAGAAAATCTGCCTTCTCTTATATATTTTATGTTAAATTACAGAAAGTCGAAGTATTGCGGGCATCCATATAATATCGAATGAAGAAAATCTGTCTTTTCTTATATATTTTAGGTTGAATAACAGAAAGTTGAAGTATTGTGGGCATCGATACAAGCCCGTACAAAATAAACCAACCGGCTAAGACACGGTTTACGCACGGAATCTTATAACTAAGTTACGTGTCTGACAAAATAAATTCTGTATCCTGCTAATGTTGAAAACCCGTGCCGAAATTCAAAATCCATACGGGAAAGATACGGGTTTTTGGCCGAAATATGCAAATTAACCCGTATGGATTTTGTAAAGCCGTGTCTAAACCCGTGTCAGAATCCGTGTCTAAACCCATGTTGGAATCCGTGTCTAAAACCGTGTCAAAATCTGTGTCTTAACCCGTGTCAAAACCCGTGTCTAAACCCGTGTCCCAATATGCACCTGTCAATTGCATGCATTCTCATGATCAGTGTTCACCATCCCTTTTTTCAAGGGTGTACTTTCAGATCTGTTTGATGGTAGCTATGCCTGCTGTTAAGGCACTATTTATGACATGCATAACCAAGCTTTAAAATCATTTATCATGCATCTACTGCTCATATAAGTTTGTAAATATTTAAATGGTATAATTAAACATGCATAATACTATACAAAAATATATGTATAATCCATCCAATTTATCTTCAGAATTGCAGATTCAATATATAGAATATATTCCTCAATGTGAATTTTTTTGGATTTAATTTTGCACATTTGAACTGCTATATGATCTCTAGGCCAATTTTTCATCTTCAGCATATCCACATAGAAGTTTGGGTTCCTTAGCTTCCTGCAGGTTACACAGTTAATAAATCCTCAGTTCTGAAATACACAAAATTTACCACAAAGAATCAATTCCTTTTAATAACCATTCAAAGCAAGTACATTATAAGTCATTGTTCAAAGATATAAAATTTATTTGCTTTAACATTATACCAGTTGAAACTTAGTCATATAATATATGTTCCTGAGTTAAAAATTAAAGATATCTTAAAAAATCATGAAAACCTATAATTAGAATATTGTCTTTTCTTAACAAGAAAAATATACTTATCTGATGGTCTTCAACAGCCACCATAATACAGTCATGTACATCTAACTGATAAGTTTGTCAGAAAAAATACCGCCTTTTTTTCAAATGTATAGAATATAGTCCCTTTTAAATTACTTAATTAAATCACCATTAACATTTCTATTTTTTTCATTTAGACAAATACAAAGAAAAAACATTAAAACTATATTAAATAAATCAAACAAGCATTTAAACTGAAATAAAAATAAGATGTTAACTGTACTGGTATATTCATACACCATTATGTACACATTACACAGATTTGACCTAAAATTCACAGCTGTTCAGATAAGGATCATTTCATTTCCTGGCCATTATGTAAACAACATGTGTTATAAATATTACATCTCCATTTACCTTATACTAGGACAGTTAGTCAGTATCTAAAAACAATTATAATTATACTGTAAGGTATATTGAAAGTGAAATTTAAATGAAGTGTAATTTGAAGAAATTTTACAAAATTTAATCATGTGTTTTGAGATTAGATATAAATTCCATAATTACCTTAGTATTGAATAATATAAGCTGTAAAAAGCTGCCCTTCATCATTAAATGAGATGCACATATATAAAGAGAGATAATATTAAAATGTTTTCATTTTTAAAGATATTTTTTTTTAATTTCAAGTTAATGAAAAATGGTCATTTAGGTTATACATTGTAATCTAAAATCTGAATTTTTGAAGCCATCTTTACGTAGCCTGCTTGGTACAGAGTGTGCATTATGGTCATGCATGGGTAGTCAAAATCTGAATTTTCAAAGCCATAATTTCTATACATTGTTAGTATGTTTGATAGAAAAAATCTTATATAAAAAAAATTCTAAGTTGGTCAACCATGTCTATTAAGATGAGAAATTTTCTAAGTCCTTGAATCCGTGTCTGTTGAGGGTAAAAGTTTCTAAGTCCAACATTCCGTGTTTGTTACAATGATAAAGACCAAAAATCCGTGTCACTTGTGATACGGGTTTTCAAATCTCCACGGATTCCGGATATCTTTCTAGAGAAATGAGACACGGATTTGGTTCCTAACACCCGTGTCCTGCTCTAGTCCGCCTGGATTTTATCGAAAAAAATGAAAAATCCACACGGATTCCAGTTCTAAGCCGTGTCTCAGCCGGTTGGATTCCTGCTCAAAATTTGGCACGGGATATCGAATGAAGAAAATCTGTCTGTTATTATATATTTTAGGTTAAATAACAGGAAGTTGAAGTATTGCAGGCATCGATATAATATTGAATGAAGAAAATCTGTCTTTTCTTATATATTTTAGGTTAAATAACAGAAAGTTGAAGTATTGCGGGCATCGATATAATAACTTTTGAAGAAGATCTGCCTTTTCTTATATATTTTAGGTTAAATAACAGAAAGTTGAAGTATTGAGGGCATCGATATAATATCGAATGAAGAAAATCTGTCTTTTCTTATATATTTTAGGTTTAAGAACAGAAAGTTGAAGTATTGCAGGCATCGATATAATATCTAATGAAGAAAATCTGCCTCTTCTTATATATTTTAGGTTAAATAACAGAAAGTTGAAGTATTGTTGGCATCGATATAATATCGAATGAAGAAAATCTGTCTTTTCTTATATATCTTAGGTTAAAATTACAGAAAGTTGAAGTATTGTGGCATCGATATAATATCGAATGAAGAAAATCTGTCTTTTCTTTTATATTTAGGTTAAATAACAGCAAGTTGAAGTTATTGCAGGCATCGATATAATATCGAATGAAGAAAATCTGTCTTTTCTTATATATTTAGGTTAAATAACAGCAATTTGAAGTATTGCGGGCATCGATATAATATCGAATGAAGAAAATCTGAATTTTCTTATATATTTTAGGTTAAATAACAGCAAGTTGTAGTATTGAGCCCAATGAAGAACATCTGCTCTGTCTTATATATTTTAGGTTAAATTTCAGCAAGTTATAGTATTGCGGGCATCGATATAATATCGATATAATATCAAATGAAGAAAATCTGCTTTTCCTTATATATTTTAGGTTAAATTACAGCAAGTTGAAGTATTGCGGACATCTATATAATATCGAATGAAGAAAATCTGTCTTTTCTTATATATGTTAGGTTAATTAACAGAAAGTTGAAGTGGGCATCGATATAATATCGAATGAAGAAAATCTGTCTTTTATTATATATTTTAGGTTAAATAACAGAAAGTGGCAGTATTGTTGGCATCGATATAATATGGAATGAAGAAAATCTGTCTTTTCTTATGTATTTTAGGTTAAATAACAGAAAGTTGAAGTATTGTGGGCATCGATATAAAATCGAATGAAGAAAATCTGTCTTTTCTTATATATTTTAGGTTAAATAACATAAAGTTGAAGTATTGCAGGCATCGATATAATATCTAATGAAGAAAATCTGCCTCTTC
>MJUU01060466.1:192748-251832 GCA_002080025.1 Modiolus philippinarum
TTAAGAAGTGTATTGATTTCTTTGCATGAATATGTTCCGCACAGGCGGCCATGTTTTTTGTCAGATCGGAACAAAATGTGCAATCCTTGTGCAAGCCTTGTACATTTGTAAACTTCCATATATCCATACGACATCATTCCAGTACAGTTTGGTTGAATTTGCTTCCATAAATTCTGAGCAGATGACGAAAATTATGTTTTTCCAATAGGGTCCAATGTTAAACTATGTTCCTCGTTGGCAGACCGGAATGAGCAGTTTTTGTTAATCACCTTCAATACCGATTATTCCTGTAAAGTTTGCTTGAATTGTTTAATTGGTTTCAGCGGATATGAACAAAATGTGAACAATTAACGGACGGACGGGTCAGATGAGCTAAAAAAATAGATTAATTCGGGATTATAGAGTTGGGGCCAATGCAAACTGAACACGATTTTCTGTATCCACAATTTGTTATGGAAAATTGAATAAGTTTATATTTCTGAATGCAAACCTTTACCCAATATTTTTATTAGACATAATGCAAATAAAACACGTTTCGCTTATTACATACAAAAATACAAGACCGTTCACGTTAAAGAATCCTTGCAACAGTCCCGTAGTATGTAGGTTAACGGGTTGCGAGGCTGACTCCCCCTTCACCCTGATGTCTTGATCTTGGATTTTGGCTGAAATGTTGAAATTAGGACGTTAAACGCCATTCGATCCATCAATTAATTTTTACTGCTTTTGCAATTATTCATAAACTAGAGGAATAATATAATGAAACCTCAGTCCGAACATTGACAATATTAATACCGAAGTCAGTGTTGCAATCCGGAAAGGCTACCTTTCCGGATTGCAACATCGAAGTAAGAAGTAAGAAGTTAGAAGTAAGAAGTTAGAGGTTAGAAGTAAGAAGTAAGAAGTAAGAAGTTAGAAGTAAGAAGTAAGAAGTTAGAAGTAAGAAGTTAGAAGTAAGAAGTAAGAAGTTAGAAGTAAGAAGCAAGATGTTAGAAATATTTTGAAAGATATACGACATTGAGTATGTAGAGAAGGGAATGAACACCCAACTCTCATCCTTAAAATTTATGGTGCATCCCTTTACTTGCCTAGTATTCCAAGAGGGGTAGATTTTAATGCTGATTTTTAAAAAATTCTAAAACGAATGTGAGGTACTTTCAGTACTCTTCTCTAAAAGGATATTATCCATAAAACTTGGAACCTGCGTGTATCTAAATCAACTGAAAATGAATTTATGTGTTAAAGGTTAATGCACACCCTGACCCGTTATTTTTAATGGACATGATGCAAATAAAACAAATCGCTTATTACACACAAAAATGCACTACCGTTCACGTTAAGGAATCCTTGCAACAGTCCCGTAGTATGTAGGTAACGGACTGCAAGGCTGACTCGCCCTTCATCATTAATCTAATCACGTTGATAAATTTGTTCTCGTCTTGGATTTTGGCTGAAATGTTGAAATAAAGACGTTCAACGCCATTCGATCCATCAATCACTTTTAATCGCCTTTGCATATTAGTCATAATATAATGAAACTTCAGTCCTAACATTGACAATATTAATACGGAAGTCAGCGTAGCCTTTCCGAATTGCAACATCAAAGTAAGAAGTAAGAAGTAAGAAGTTAGAAGTAAGAAGTAAGAAGTTAGAAGTAAGAAGTAAGAAGTTAGAAGTAAGAAGTAAGAAGTTAGAAGTAAGAAGTTAGAAGTAAGAAGTAAGAAGTTAGAAGTAAGAATTTGGAAGTAAGAAATTAGAAGCAAGAAGTAAGAAGTTAGAAGTAAGAAGTTAGAAGTAAGAAGTACTAGAAGATGGACATATTTTAAAATATATATATATAACAACATCTGAAGCAGGGAATGAGCTCCAAACTCTGATCATTAGAACTGTATCGTTCATCCCTTTATAATAAACAATTGCAAGTCATAATATTCTAGAAGGGGGGAGATTTAAGGATGTATTGACACTGCTCTGAGTTAAAATCCAGCAAATGTGTATGTATCCATGCATCCACTTCCTTGATTTTCTGGACTGGGTGATAAAATTTTCCTCCCAATCTTATCACTCTTACCTTGATGAACTAAGTTCCACCTATATCGTCTCGAAGGGGTGTATAAAAAGAGGATGAACAAAAACCAAATCAATCTTCTCCGATTGCAAGAATTTATCTTCCAAGGACTATTGCAAAATTGAACACGATTTCCTATATATGAAGTTTTCTGTCAATTGAATTATATTTCAAAATGCACACCCTAAACTGCTGTTATCTAAGACATAAAAGGGGGTCTTGAAGGTGTCCGGGCCTTTTTTTGGAGCGGGAATCGTAAAAAATACCCCTTTATAATAGGCGTGATGCGTGACTTCATAGAATTTTTAACGTGAAAGCCACAATTTATAAGATTGATGACATGCACGATGCACGATGCCCAGATAATACAAAAATACAAGGCCTTTCACGCCCAAGAAGTAGGTAACCAGAGGTCAGGCTAACCCCTGCCCCTCAACCCCTTTATTCAGTGGTATTCAAAATTACTCCCTTCCAAGCGTTTCTCTGTTCCCAGATTGATTTTTATCGTCTTGAATTATAGTTCAAATATTGCTAGTAGAAGGTCTAACACCATTTAAGCTATCAATCAATATTTATATATTTCGTGACAAGTCATAAACTATGAAACTTTCAGTCCTAACAAAACTGACAAAATTAAATACCGAAGTCGATGTTGCAATCCGGAAAGGCTACCTTTCCGGATTGCAACATCGAAGTAAGAAATAAGAAGTTAGAAGTCAGAAGTTAGAAGTAAGAGTTCGGAACTCGGAAGTCCCCTTCCGGCTTTCGTAGTTATATGCAACGCAGAATTTGCGTGTGGTGGTCATTTTTATCCCAAAATAGAAAAAAAATATTGACAATTTTGGGGGAAATGTGTTGGGGTAGGGGTAGGATTTTTGGTATCTAGAGTCACATTCAACACCACTTGTTTTTCTAAACAATGTTTGAAGACATCTAATGTACCGCTTAGAACAATTAATTGGCATATCTTCAGATATATTCCATAGATTTGATACATATTGCGACATAACAGTTTACTAAGGACAAATCTGAAATACTGACAATTCCCATTTTTCATCAATTTGCGGAGAAATATTGAGTTTTAGTCGACCAATGGGTGTTAAAATACCAAATCATGATGTAATTCATGCAACATTGTAATATACAACAGACATTTTGCATGTTCTGGTTATTTGTATGCGAACATAGACAAAAAAAACACCAATTTCATGGAAAATTTGGTGGGGTAGGGTTACATTTTCGGTATTTAGAGTCACATATAACACTCCTTGTTTTTCTAAACTATGTTTTCAGGCAACTAATGTATTGCTTAGAACAATTAATTGGCATATCTGCAGATCTATTCTATAGATTTGATATATATTGTGATTTAAAAGTGAACTATGGACAAATCTGAAATGTTGATAATTCCCATTTTTCATCAATTTGGGGAGAAATATTGAGTTGTAGTCGACCAATGGCTGTTAAAATACCAAATCATGATGTAATTGATGCAACATTGTCATATACAACAGACATTTTGCATGTTCTGGTTAGAGTTATGCGAACATAGAACAAAAATCACCAATTTCAGGGAAAATTTGTTGGGGTAGGGGTAAGATTTTCGGTATTTAGAGTCACATATAACACACCTTGTTTTTGTAAACAATGTTTAAAGACAATTTATGTATTGCTCGGGACAATTAAATGGCATATCTGCAGATATATTCTACACATTTGACATATATTACGATTTAACGATGAAATCTGAAATGTTGAAAATTCCCATTTTTCATTAATTTGGGAGGAAATATCGAGTTTTAGTTGACCAATGGCTGTTGAAATACCACATTCTGATGTAATTCATGCATTAATGTCATATACAACACATGTTTTGCGTGTTCTGATTATTTTTTATGTGAACATAGACAAAAAATTGACATTTCAGGGAAAATTTGTTTGGCTAGGGGTAAGATTTTCTGTAATCAGAGTCACATTTAACACTCCTTGTTTTTCTAAGCAATGTTTTAAGACACCAAATGTGTGGGGTTAGTAAGTGGGGGGGGGGGGTTCCACAGGGGTTATTCCAGCCCATGGACAATTAACATGCCTGGTGCATATCTGTTCAATGTTCCCACTTACGTTTCAGATAACGTATGTATGAAGGTGCTCCTACACAGAAGAGGAATATGCAAACACAGCAATAAGCATAAAAATGTGTTTCCAAGTATAGAATTCGTTTCCGAAATAAAAAAAACTTAATTTAACCGATTCTTACAATCCTTTATAAGACGTAAGCTGTACCGTGTTTTACACTTAAAATAACGTATGCCGTATCACGTCAGCCTGTTTGCCGTATCATACATTTTTTGTCTTGAAAGAAATAGCTGAAATGACTTGCCATCGAGATAAAATTTTCGTATCCTTCTGTGACGATTGGTATGTAAAACGGTCTGTGCAATTATGAAGACAATCATGCAAAAACTAACTAAGTTATAAGTGGAAAAATGCAACGTCACAGACACACATTTTCTGGCAAACTCTAATTATTTCAGCATTTGAGGAGAGACTGGCGACTGTAGCGTTGTTCATTGTCTATATTATCTATATATCATTTATCCATATTCTCTGCTTACAGTTCGGGATATATTTCAACTCTGAAGTGAAAGCAAACACAAATCATACCGTTGCTTGTCTTGTTTTGTCGTCTGCAGTATGTAGTATCGAAAACAACTCATCGGACGTATGCTATCTAGCGCGTACCCGGCTGCGTATGCCAATAAGCACGTATTTTGATTACCCACCGTGTATTATGTCACTGCAAAATGCAAAATACATCAAGTGGTGGTTCTTAAAAATGGAAATTTTATTGTTTTCACTTTGAAACTAATTTTAACAATACATATCATAAATTAATAGACTTGAATACAAACGTTCTAATCGCTTTGTTTTGGATTCATGCCTGAAGAACGTCAAGTATACCAGTCTCTACATAATGGCAAAAACTGTTTTTTTTTCCTGTCATTCGGCTGGTTACATTTCTTAGTGTTATTTATTTTAGATTTCATACTTTTTAGTTATTTATATTAAATATAAAATTCGTCTTGATTCATAATTATTTGTTTTGTTTCTCATCCATCCGATTTTCAAGCTTCGATTTGTCTGTTACAGCCCGGTGAACCTGTTCGCCTTGCAGTCATGGTAGCGACTAACTGTGCGCAGGGTAGTGTAAAACAAACCAAAAAGAGGCGTGCAAATGAGAAGTATGTTGATCAGTCATTGTTTTATAAGGATATCAATTTTTACTTTGATTATTAATATCAGTGTCATTAGTGTAAATCAAAACTATGTGTAAATTTCAGGCTGTCTTGAATGCTTATAAATGTATAATAAGAAAAAGTTTCACAGTACGCAACTTCAGCAGGGTAGGAATACGTTAAACTCCAACTGCACGCAGGGTAGGATTTTAATGCGCGCAGGGTATGACTACGTTTAAAAAAATATGGTATTACGCTCTAGAAAGTATATGTGAAGCCTGAGAGGAACCCAAATGTAAAAATGCAATAACAAATATTATATGACCTTTTCGGTTAATTTGCACTAATATGAGAGTCAATAAATAGTCAAAACAGTCCTAGCATGCATATTTCTTAGTCGCTACTAACTGTACACTTAGTCATACCCTGATTTTATGGTGTAGAGAAACTCTTTTGGTTATTGTGGCTTTATTTATACAAGAACGCTTACATACTTGTGACAAATAAAGATTATTAGTGTACAGATGGGTGCAGACGCAACGTTCCAAAAAGTGCACTTAAAGTGAACTTGAAGTTCACTTTTCAAGTGCACTTCGCGTTCTCTTAGCTGTCGCGAAGTTCACTTTTTTTGAATAGGTAGCTATTCCATGACAGCTATTATCGCGTTCACTAGTGAACTTCAAGTGCACTTGAAAGCTGTCGCGATGATCACTACTTAAAACGAGGTTATCTTATATATATATATATATAGTTAGTTAGATAGAATTTTAAGCGATAGCCGAGGGAATAAAAATATATTTCCATGTAGCGTTCTTTTGGATAAGCAAATGCAAAAAAAAATACCAATGCAGTTATATTTAGGGTTCTATATATATATATAAAATATTGTTAAATATAAAACATGTCAGATAATATTTTCCCGCTACAAAAATGAATATAGACGTGTATACTAAATCTTTACAAATGACCGAAACAATTCATTAAAAAAAATACTTATTATATCCTTTGAAGAAGTTTTATATGTTACGATATACCTTTTTGCAAATCTTTATATAAATATGTTTGAGAAAGTAAGGTATTCATTATGCGGTTTATACTAAATCTTGACAAATAACCAAAATAATTCATTTTTTTAAAATGTTTTACTTTATCCAGAGACATGTAATTACATATGTCTCTGCTTTATGACATCTTTTCAAAGACTTTATATAAGGTAATTTAGGGAAAAATACATGCAACAATTGAAATAAGCACCAACGTATAATATCTCCCACTTTTGGATTCATTTTTGACAAAAGATTCATACATTTGGTATCGCGACAAAGGAAAACAGCTAAACTGCAAAATATTTCAGTCTTATAAGGTGATTTTGGAAACAAATACATATAAATGTTGTGTCGCGACAATTGAAATAAGCACTGACATATAATATCTCCCACTTTTGAGTTCATTTTTAACAAAAGATGTATAATTTGGCATAGCAAGAAAAGAAAAAAGCTGAATTGCAAAACATTTCAATTTAAAAAGGTAATTTTTGGAAAAATACATATAAAGGTTGTGTCGCGACAATTGAAATAAGCACCGACATATAATATCTCCCACTTCTGAGGTCATTTTTGATAAAAGATGAATAAATTTGGTATCGCGAGAAAGGAAAAAAGCTGAAATTCAAAATATTTCAATCTTATAAGGTAAGCTTGGGAAAAATACATTTAAATATTGTGTCACGACAATTGAAATAAGCACCGACATATAATATCTCCCACTTCTGAGGTCATTTTTGACAAAAGATGTATCAATTTGTTATCGCGACAAAGGAAAAAAGCTGAAATGCAAAATATTTCAATCTTAGAAGGTAATTTTGGGAAAAGTATATATAATGTTGTGTCGTGACAATTGAAATAAGAACCAACATATAATATCTCCCACATCTGAGGTCATTTTTGACAAAAGATGTATAAATTTGGTATCACAAGAAAGGAAAAAAGCTGAAATGCAAACTATTTCAATCTTATAAGGTAATTTTGGGAAAAATACATATAAATGTTGCATCTCAACAATTGAAATAAGCACCAACATACAATATCTCCCACCTCTGAGGTCATTTTTGACAAAATATGTATAAATTTGGTATTGCGAGAAAGGAAAAAAAGCTGAAATGCAAAATATTTCAATCTTATAAGGTAATTTTGGGAAAAGCACATATAAATGTTGTGTCGCGACAATTGAAATGAGCACTGACATATAATTTCTCCCACTTCTGAGGTCATTTTTGACAAAAGATGTATAAATTTGGTATTGCAAGAAAGGAAAAAAGCTGAAATGCAAAATATTTCAATCTTATAAGGTAATTATGGGAAAAGTACATATAAATGTTGTGTCGCTACAATTGAAATAAGCACCGACATATAATATCTCCCACTTCTAAGGTCATTTTTGACAAAAGACGCATAAATTTGGTATCGGGAGAAAAGAAAAAAAGCTGAAATGCAAAATATTTCAATCTTATAAGGTAATTTTGGGAAAAAGACATGCGACAATTGAAATAAGCACCAACAGATAATATCTCCCACTTTTGCATTCATTTTTGACAAAAGATGCATAAATTTGGTATCGCGAGAAAGGAAAACAGCTAAACTGCAAAATATTTCAATCTTATAAGGTAATTTTGGGAAAAATACATACAAATGATGTGTTGCGACAATTGAAATAAGCACTGACAAATAATATCTCCCACTTTTGAGGTCATTTTTGAAAATCGATGTACAAATTTGGTATTGCGAGAAAGCATGAACATAGGCCTCACTAATAAAATACCCTTTTTGAAAGATTAATGAAGAATATAATGTGACGTAAGAATGGAATAAATAAATAAAACAAAAGAACGCTATAATTTATAATGGCATATTGGTTTTAATTGATTATGAAAAATAGATTAAAAAGAGAGTTAAGTCGTCGAGTTTTCATACTTTTTGCTTAAAGTTAATTTCGTCATATTAATATCACGTGTTTTGAACTGAGCAATCCAAAGCTGCCACGAAGTTCGCTTCAAGTGCACTTTGCGATCACTCCCGCGATCGCATCTTCTTTTCAAGTGCACTTGAAAGTGGTCACAAGTTCACTCTAGGCTGTCATGGAATCACTTTCAAGTGCACGCGAAGTGCATGCGCACGCGAGGAACGCTTTTGGAGTACACTTGGATGGAATGTTGCGTCAGCACCCAACTGTAGCTGTTCGCTACAACTGGTCATACACATAAAAATATAATACAAATACCATATGATAGTGAAGTTACTTTTCGTCTGCACGCCTCTTTTTGGTCTGTTTTGCACTACCCTGCGTACAAGCAGTTAGTCGCTACCATGACTGCAAGGTGTACAGGTTCACCGGGGTGTGATAATTTAGGTAGAAAGTGGAGAAGTAATGGTATGTTTCCAACATTAATTTATTGGATAATGTTATCGGACTTTTCAACGGCAGTGTGACGGGTGCCACGCGTGGAGCAGATCATGCTTACCCTTCCGAAACACCTGATGATACTCCCGGTTTTTAGTGGTAGTTCACACCGTCAGTGCTGTAGATTTTAATGTTGTCTCGTATACTACACTGTCGTCTTTTAGTTTTGTCTGCGTTGATAATGTTTGTGATACCGATTTGTCCTTGTTATTGACCGAATACTTAATATATACACAGAAGCTATTCAAACGTTTATCTTGGTAGTGTTTGAGGGTTAGACAAGTAGCAAGTACAATAGATTTTAATTGGTCTGTCTAAGGGTTAGAAAATGAAATAAACCAATCAGTCACAAAGCAGATCTTTCAACACCATATATTTTACTGGCTTTGTGAAGGGTGCCTTGTGTGGAGCAGATCATGCTTACCCTTCCGGAGCACCTGATGATACTTCAGTTTTTATAGGGGTTCACACTGCTGGTGCTTTAGTTTTGTGGCGTTTTTGTTCATTTTTGCTTGTTTGTTATGTCTTTGTCATACTGTCTCAATTCGTGTTGCTGTGATTTGCTGTGATTTTGGATTTATGATTTTAGAATTCCGCCTTTCCTCGTTCTTGCTTTGGTATTCGTTTGCCGATGTGTGTTACAATACTGACTCAAGCAACTGAATGAAATATAAATTATATGATTATATGAAACATTCATTACTTACATTTATTCAAAATGTGTTAGTGTAGCCTTTCGTCCTTGTCTTTAGCGGTAATGAATATTTAGCTATTTTGTTTTTCATTCGATAAGAATTGTTTGAGAAGGATACAACTGCAGTAGAATATCAAATGAATGGAGGATTGGCTTTCACAAAAATCGAAGCCCAAAATAAGTAATGAAGGGATGCGGAGTAAATGTACACGAGACAGAGTCTCTACAAATACATGGTGAAACAAAGCAATGGAACAACGTTAGTTCAAGACGGCCCCTAACACCGGTTTGGGTGGAATTCTTTTATAATTGTCGAGCAACGCCACATACATGCTTTACATTATCGATGAATGTGGGATTGTCAACAAATATTAATTAAATGGCAATGCGTTCTTACAATTGCTATCATCCGTTGCCCGACAAAAAGACAAACAGAAAAAAATCACAGCACTTAAACTACCACAGGGCACTCATCGAGTCAAAGTAAGAGAACATTGCATAATAAAATCATGAGATATGGGCACAATAAATAGGCGGTCAGAATAACAATTTGATATTACAAAAAATAAAAAAGTCAAAATTTGAAAATATAATCAAATAATAAATGCATCCATATGAGATATTCTCTTAAGCACAAGTTCATAATAACTGAAATATATATAGAGCATACATCTCTCGCACGGGGAATCTTTTTACGGACTCTACATTGCTAACAAGTCATAGCTAACACGAGAACGAACACATAAAACAATNAAAAAAAAAAAAAAAAAAAAAAAAAAAAAAAACTCAACATTCATCAACATTCAAATCCAAGGAACTCGCCGAATGTCCACTCAAATTTACAGTACCCGTCACACTGTGAGTCAATCTAGGAGAAAATCTAAATCGGTATAGTCGATCCGGGAAGTCGGGAATCGAACTGAAAATGTCCGCTTTCAACCGCTTTCATTCGGGGTACCGACATGTCATATCTTTCAAAGATGTTATCGTGACAGCCATAGAATTTCTTGAGTGATGAAATTAACATAGACTGAACAAATCTATGACTTAAAAGCTTTTTCGACAGTGCTTAAGCTCTGCTGAAAAATCACTGTACAAACTACATGCTCGACAGTAACAAAAACAAGAAAACTGTGAAATGAGCACTCCTTAGCTGGACAGGTAGGTATATTGCTGCTAAGAAAGTGAACGTTTACAGTTAGGAATTTAAAATAATCAGGCTTGTCATATAGCTTAGATTTCAAACATTCATCTTCGTCAATATAGAACAAAAGATCTGGGTACGAAGCTGTAGTAGGTGCATCAATAGTTTCTACAATTTTAGGCTCATTTCAAATAGATCTGATGTAAATATGCCTCAATTTTTTTTCATAAAGGGAAAATACACCGTCTTCATAGTGGAAGCTGAAATTAAAGGACGCTAAATGTTTTTTTTTTTTTTTTTTTTTTTTTTTTTTTTGTTTTNGTTAGCTTCTACAAGTATTTTTACAAATTTGTCGATAAAAAATTCTGAAATTTTGATTACGTGTACTTCTTATTTGAATCAGTGTGTTTAAAAAAAACATGTTTTGTCTTTTCCTGTTACTAAAATGTGTATCTATCCTCCTTTTTAGCGCAGAAACATTGATGCATTCAATCTGCAGTTGCCGTTTCAAAATACCAATTCTTCTAAACGATCACTTGAAGAAATTGTTGGTATTAAAACTAATTGTAAATCTGTTTTTACCCTCATTTCCCATAAATAATAAGTATGATTCATTTTAGCACGTCTTGGTTAATTGTGTATTGACATATGAATTCCACATAAGTTGTTGGAAATATACTTTTAGTTTCTTAAAGTGTACTTACTGTCACAATCCTGATCATACTTTTTATCAAAAGAAAGAACCACTCTTGTTTTCAAATAACATTTCATTTGAAGCCGGATGCTACAGAAACTTCTCCCAAACAGGAAATTCAGGGTGAATGATACATTGTAGAATGCTCCAACGGTGGATTTGTGTTCAAATAGCTGATTTGTGTAATTGTAGCCCTAAAAATAGTCAGATGAAATATTCTAGCAAAAATAAAAGGAAATGATACCATCGTACTATCATATCAATCATCATTCTTATGTAGTTTATCGTTAATCCTGTTATCAGGCTGGTTAATTTTCCAAGGTATAGATTTTACGGTTGACATTTCTGAAATTGACACGATTCATGTGCGTTTGTCATGTAGTACAGGTAGGGCAGGTCTTGATTTTTATTTTTTATCTTGAATATTCAAAGACGACATGAATGACCTATTATTGAAGAGGATTTCATCTTTGTCAAATGCAACTCTCCTGAATGTAGCATTTCCTGGAGTGTATTGTGATCAATGCTTAAATCTCTGATGAGGCAGTTGTAATAATGTGTTGGTTGTATAAGTTCATTGCAGAATGCAACAAGTGGTGGTTCTTGAAAATGGAAATATAGTAACTTTTCTTTGTAACTAATTTCCACAAAACAGGTCACATATCGATAGACTTGATGACAAACGTTCCAATTTGGGTTCATGCGTGACGAACATCAAGTATATCAGTCATTCTTTGGTGTTTTTATTTATTACATTGCATACTTATTTATTTATTTATTCTTAGTATATTTATTTTCATTTATAATAATTGGTTTTGTTTCTCATCGGTCCGATTTTGAAATTTGTGTTAGATTTGTAAATATCCAAACAATGATCCGTTTCATTTGTCTGTTGTCGTTGAAAAATTAATGCGTTTTTAATAAAAAAAAATGGATATGATTAAAATTGCATTAACATCTATATTCTTTCATAATTGATGATGTTGTTATACCAAATCTATTTAGAAGTATTTCAATTGAAGTAAGAAGGCTTGATATCTTAGTCAACGGAAATTATGTCCTTAGCTAGCTGTCAGTAACTGCGAGCATTTGTCCGGACAGTACCTGTGTGTATCGTTTTCGTGTTTTATGTAATTCATTGTAAGGGTACTCGTCTTGATAAGTTGGACTTTTTTCTTGTTTGACTTTTACTGTGAGTCTTTTTGTGTATTTATTTTTTAGCCATTCACCACACATAGGGGGAGGGTTTGGATCCAAGAAAACGAGTTTAACCCCAGCGCAATTTTTGCGCCTGTCCCAAGTCAGGAATATGTTGATGACTGGCTTGTCCGTGTCTTCTTATGAAATTTTAGTTTCTTGATATTTGGGTTATTGGATGTGGTTTGTTTCCATTGATATATTCACTTTTTTACCTTTTTTGGGGCCATTTAGGGCTTGCTATATGGTGTGAGGTTCCTCACTGTGTTGAAGACCGTATGGTGACCCCTAGATGCTTTGTTTTGGGTCGTTTTAACCTGGATATGGGATGTTGTCTCCTTGACATTTACCCCATTTCCTTTCTTTTTCATATCTATGTTCATACAATAATTTAAATCCTTAAATCTAAAAGTTGAGAAAAAAGATCTTGATGAGCTGTATTTTTTTTTCAATATCTAAAGAAATGAACAGAAAAAATGAAAACGACCTCAGAATGTCACGGTTTCTACAGAATTCAGAAAACGTTGGTTTGAACAATTTTTAAGAACATATTCAATACTTTTCAAAAATGTTAAAATACTGAAAACTCATATAAATATTATTTTTGTCAGAGAATTGGTCATAGCTTGTCATAGCTGATGAAATTATAAAATTTGTGAGTTTATATATTTTCAAAATGTTCTGGCAACGATTGGATTCTTTAACAAAAAATTTAAAAAAGCATCTAAATAGTTATAAATTTTTTCGTGCACGCTTTGTCTACCAAATCCCGAGAGTCCAATAGTTTAAGTCCATTAAATAGTCTATTTCTTTCTAACATTAAATCCAAAATTGACCAACTCGTTCACTAAAAAGAAAATTAGACGATGTCTTTTCATCTCACCATAATGTATTTATGAGGATTTTGAATTTTAAATTGTGACATATGATTGTAGTTCCCGGTCATTGTAGGTGTCTGCTGTTGTCCTGTTTTTGTAATTTCATGAATAAAATGTAATTTTTCTCTCACTTGCATTAGACTTAAATGAGACTTTATTGTTATGTAAAAGAAATATAAGGGGATGAAATGGTATGGTTTCTGCTTGTCGTTTCTATAAAAAAAAGATCGCCTTTGCGCCAACATTGTATACATTAGAAATAGGACAAGATGATTATAATCCTGTCATTTATTTGTTTTTGAATTCGAATAAATACAAAATCAATTGTATTCAAACTTGTTTATTTATTTTGCCTTTGAGATTAAGGAAGAAGAAATATTTTAACTCCATACATCTGTGTTTTTCACTCAAGATGGTATTCTATAATTTGCCATAATCTTATTTTTTGTGTCTCGATTTGTCAACGTCATCGTTTTTATTTGCAACAGAGGTAAATATTCAAGTCGTATATTGTGTATGTAAAAACAATACAATGTTACCAGGATACTATTGCATGTAATGTATCATTCAGATAAAACTATCGAACCAAACTGAATACCATCATGGAAAGAAAGTATTGTGTTCTCTTAGTTATGACTAGTCATTTAACGCAATTATAATTTGTATGAGGATCATAATGCATTTTGGACGGAAAAAATGAAGATGTACGAATAATTAAACCGCCGAGAATAAAACAATATGGTTTGATATACATACGTTTGCCTCAATTTGACACTTTGGAACAGGGAACACAGCTTCAAAAATTACAGTCAAATGAACTTGTCCGTTTGTCACATTTACTGATGGTACTACTGGATACTTGTCAGGCAGCTCTGTAAGATGATATGCAGATATAAACTGATAACTGTCTTGATATGTTGATACAAAATTTTTTAAAGGAATCCTCATACTGGATTGACTAGCATTAAAACGAATTTAGTTGCCAAGATACATGCATTGCAAGTTTCACGTCTCAGACGATTATACATCAGATCCAAGTATTCTAGGTTCAACAATCTTATGCATTTTTATTTAGGTCGCCATTATGAAAATATTCAGATCTGAGTTCAATGCTACATTTTTTTCCGTTTGTACATTAGTTTCTTGAATAGCTATTGTCATTCTTAATCCAGATTATTTAGAAATAATATACGATGCTGACAGATTTTAAAATGAACTGGAAGTATTTATTTTCAAAAGTCACGATCCTAAGATGACATTATTATCAATACATTTGTGTTACAACAATGAATGACTTAATTGAATATAATGCTTAATGTACTTTCCTTGGACTTTTTATTAATTTAAAGCTAAAAATCAATAAATGTCTGACGATGTTTTGCAAGAATTGTTGCAAATATTTGCTCATTCTAAAAATTCAATTTCAGGAATCGCATTTTGTTTGTGAAGCTATAATTTCACATGCATGACAATATAAAATTCCGATAATATGTCAAAAACGAACATATAAAGTAGGATAATTATTTCAAAAGATAATTAAAAAAAAAATAGTTTTTGTTTAGCGTAACATCTATTTTCAAAATGACTGATAATACAGTTACGGATTCATCGTGTGATAGAAACCGGAAGTAGTTGATATAAACAGGAAGCAGTTGATAACAAAAGTCATATCACACGGTTGTGTTCAAATTGAATATAGTTTGTCTAAATATCAAAAATCGACAGTATTATCGAGGGGTAATATTTTGCTCTTATTTTCTAAAAAAAAAAATATGTTTAAAACCTTTTCATTTCTTTTGATTTCTGTATTGTGAAAATACGTAAACATTACGATGAGAAGTATACTTCTTTTATTTTTGGAAAGCTTGTTTTACTTATGGAAAGCTCAACATATTTTGATTAGATTTTCACACCATCTTCATCAGAAGCAAAAGAAAAATGTAAACCACATTTTTTCTGACTTGATACGGGCATTTCGAAACACAATAATTGGAAGCAGTTTACAAAGAACAAATTTCTCCACGCGAAACATTTCAAGGTATTAACAGTGATTTCTTGTTTTCCCAGCCTAGAATCAATTTTTTACCTTTTATCACTTTTCATTTCATTTTGTTTTATCTTTACCATCGATTTTAACATGTTCGTGGCTATGATTTTCACTTTGAACATATCATTTCCGCCACGACCAAATGAACATGCATCCGATAAAAGCCATGAATATCTCCATATCCATATTACTACGAAATTCTGAGAATAGTATCGATTGTTTAAATCTGAATTTAACTGATCAACTTACAATAACGTTTCACGGACAATGGATTACATACAGATTAACGAAAAAAAAAAATATTTGCGACAATAATGGACGAGCCAACTTGTTGTCGAGTCTATTATTGGAGACAATATTTGAAGTGTCAGAAACAAAACTTCTGTTATTCTTTTCATCGGAAATTTACTAAATCATTTGATAGAACAAGTTGAAAAATGAAAATAAACTTTCAAAAAATCGGGGAATGACTATTGCTTAGAAAATGGATTTGTACGACCGGAACGATTTTTGTAGACGTATGTTTCTTTGTTTCCATTCGGATGCTCTGATACACAAAGTAGGCGGGGCCTAACATACTTTTTGCTAATATTTTTTTCATTTTCGGAAAGAAGCACATACTGAAAATATTTGCCTCAGGAGATCAAAGAAAACTCATACAAATTACCGATAAAATCGGATAAACCAGTAACGCATCAGAAAATATGATAATGTTATCAATATAAAAGCTTTCGAGCTTCTAATATGGTGTATCTTACTTAATCGGTTGATGTTGTTAATTCAAACTTACTTTTGAAATTCTTCGAATAACTTCTTAAAGTAGTCGTAAACCACTTGAAGTTACAACGAAACGTTAAATTTTTATTGATGTCTTCCTCACTAAAGTCTTCCACGTTCAGAGTATACTCATTTCCCTCTCGTTTTTCCGCAAATTTTGATCCACAGAAGGAAACACCGTTTTTGATACATGCCTTTTCATTTATCTGCCATTCTGTTTTTCCACACAAAATACTCTCTTGAACGGTGCATTGCAACGAGGCGGTTGTATTGAACGTGATGGGTGTAAAAGGTTGACAAAATATAACTGAAAGCAAACAAAACATTATACTGTTCAGGAAATTTATGAGTCTCTCAAAAAACCTGTCTCGCTAACCAGCAGCATGGCTGACATAAAAGGCAAATGGCATTTCCAACTATGACCCTGTTAGATAATGCAGACATGCCAAACACAAATTTTGAAGGACCGTGGAACTTTTGTGATCAAGTTTGTTTCCAAATGGATTCCATGGCAACCGAGACCTTCGCCATTTATTAAAAGTAAAATCAGACCATAATTTATGTTACTCATAACTTGAAGTCACCACTGCAGAAATTAAACGGTCGACATCACGATCTTGTTGACCGCTATGGGATATCTGTTTCCAAGATTGCCGGTAAAGTTTGTTCTTCCTCTACCGGATTTGACTTAACTACAGAAGTTGACACATTCAACATTCGCTAAAAAGAAGCAGGCGATGCTTACACTACCGGTGCACCAGTTCTCTCCCATGTTTTTATTGGGTCCGTGTTGGTCATTGTTGTATAATGTGTGTGTCTTCATTTTTCATTTCTGTGCCGTGCTCATGTTATGTCTGTTTTTTTTTTCCGATGTTTTAATTGTCCTTGCATTGTTCGTTTCAAACTGACGGTTAGATTCTCACTTTCTTTCAATACAATTTGGGCAGGGGTTGCCCTCATAGTCTACATAATACACAGGCTGAAAACATAACATTCAGAACATTGGAAGGTCCTCTTAAAAATATTATTTGAAAGGAGTTCCCTTTTTATCTAGTGTATACATATATACATATATGCTGAAATCATAAGAAATATATGTATAGCAGCATATTTTTTTTTCTAAAATTTAGTTTTTCCTTTTGATTCTAGGATAACTGAAAGCTTCACTTTTCATTACAACCTCCATTAATAAAAACAAATTTGGCAGGGTTTCCTATGGTGGCCCGATGCGGCCATTTCAAGTTTTCGCGTTTTCTACTTTCACTTTCCACTGAGAGAAAACGCGAAAACGCGAAATCGAGAAGGCGAAAACATGAAAACGCGAAAGCGAAAACACGAAATCGAGAAGGCGAAAACGCGAAAACGCGAAAGCGAAATCACGAAAACGCGAAATGAATTTCACTTCATGTTTTCGCGTTTTCGCTTTCGCGTTTTCGCCTTTGCGATTTCGCGTTTTCGCGTTTTCGCGATTTCGCGTTTTCGCGATTTCGCGTTTTCGCGTTTTCGCGTTTTCGCCTCGGAAGTAAAGGTCTAACGCATGCTTCATTTGAAACAATAATGTGGCCATCTCAAACTTCAACTGAAAGACAGTATGTGTTATGTTGTGACCAAATTCAATAAACTCATGAACTGTATTAATTTTTGAATTGAATTTATGTAATTACTACTCAGACCAACTTTTTATTTTGTATACGTTTTTAGACTTTCCTATGTTAGATTCTCTCCATGCCGTATGTGTAATATCATTAGAAGTTGTAATGATATTTTATAGTAAGAATAAGTTTAAATTGGTGTGCATCTTTTAAATTTGATATAAGGTCAATTGGGTTTGTGTGTGAACAAGATCATGTCACAATGGACAAATTTGTCAAAAAAATTTCATTAGATCGTTATTGTAGAGGATATTTTCACTGACAGATTAATCTCTCCCTTACTTCTTTTAAGACATATCCCCGTAAATTAATTCCTACATTTATACCCCCGGTGAAACTGTACACCGTGCAATCAGGGTAGCGACTAACTGTACGCAAGGTAGTGCAAAACAAACCAAAAATAGACATGCAAACGAAAAGTAACTTCATTATTATATGGTATTTGTATCATATTTATATGTGTATTTGCAATTGTAAAGGAAAACTACACTATTAACCTTTATTTGTATCAAATATGTAAGCGTATATGTTCTTAATAAAGTCACAATAACCAAAAGAGTTCGTGTACACCAAAAAATCAGGTTAGGACTAAGCGTACAGTTGGTAGCGACTAAGCAGTACGCAGGGTAGGACTAAATCATTGATATACTACCTAAATAAAAGAAACTCTACATTTTTGCACATTGTTGAAGATATTCTCATACTGTTTGTCAGTGGAAATACCATATATTCAATGGAACCAAGCTTTCTATTTGATGTATTCACTTTTTCTTTTTTTTTCACAGACATAAAAAACACATCTTGACTTCCTTTAGGGATCTCTGAACCATATTGTCTATAGAATGCGTCGTACAAAATTCAAAATGTGTTAATTTTTATGACGGAATTTTCGAAAACATGCATGTATTTGATTGTGCTTTTCCCTAATTAACTGCTATTATGTTACCAGTAATCCATTACTGATGTTGTATGAAAACAATGCTATACTTTGCAAGATATTAAAAATCGAGGTTTTAAATTGCTAAAAATATATGCTTCTATCAAAAATAGAATGCATGCTTTTCAAGTTCTTTCGTTGATGATGGAATTCATTTTTTTTTTCAAATGCGGGAAATCGGACCGAAACACAATCTTTAGCATATATTTCACTAAGCAATGAAAAGCCTTATTTTTCTTCTCTTCGGAACGTGCCTTTAGTACCCGAATTTCAGGGAAACGGGTAAAACAAACTAATTATGAAATTGAAGTTCATTTATAATTTTTCCTGACAGTCTTAAACTAAATTTTGATTGACCAAAAAAACAAAAAAGAAAAACAATAATCTGAAGCGCTGCAAATCGATTAAATATAAATAGCTCAATAGTGTTCATTAATTAGTGCCGATTCCCTCTCAGTGCATTGATATATTGATTTATTACGTATAAAAATAAAACTGTTTCCGGAAAGAAAGCGATTCAAGAGTCCCGTATTAAAATGTTCACATATAATAAATGTTGCAACTTTTGTGTACCTAGAAAATATTTTCTTATCCATGGCCAGCTCATATGACTGTGGCTTATGGTGTTTTTATCTTTATCTACAGACTTTCATTATACCATTGATACTGACATTAGTCCAAGTAAACAAAACAGCTCATAGTAATTGCATATTAACATTTAGGTTCAATTCAGGGTGAACATATACTCTTTGTAGGGCATAATACGCGTATTTGTTTGTAAACTTAGTCATACCCTGCGTACAATTAAAATCCTACCCTGCGTACAGTTCGACTTTTAGTCAGTCGCTACCTACTGAACAGTTAGTCCTACCCTGGTGAAATTGGGTACAGTAAAACTTTTGCTAATTATACAGTTATAAGCAATCAAAACAACCTACAACTGACACAAAATATTAATTGGCACCTCCAAATCTGATAATAATCGAAGTAAAGCATAATGTCCATATAAAATGAAAAATTAATCAACTTTTTTTCGTCTGCATGCCTATTTTTGGTTTGTTTTGCACTACTCTGTGTACAAAAAATAATAAGTCGTTACCCTGATTGCACGGTGTACAGTTTCACCGGGGGTGCATTTATAAAAGTGTCGAATTTGAGTACGTTAGAACCGAGCTGTCAATCAAAAACGAATCAATTAGGTATAAAATATTTAACGCATTTTTTTTTATTTTTGAGTTCTCGGTTTTGTTGGTTGGGTGTAACTCTTGTAATAGAACAGTATAAATAGGAAAGAAATTAACGTTTTATGTCTACAAAATGTAATTACGAAAGAAAAATAAACAGAAAATCTTTTATTGTGTTTAGAAAGGAGGAAAAGTGAAGGTTTCTGATGTATGAAAGAACGATATGTGCGAGTAAAAAATCGAACCGGTGTTGTTGGCACCCAGCTTGGAGTGAAACAATGGACTGAAAAGGTGGGGAGGGTCCAAGGTAGTTTCCAAAAGGGATCGGGCCAGCCATGAAAGAAAGACAAGCTAACAAAAAGTAACAAAACCGGTTTGGATTGATCGTTAAGAGAAGGAAGCTTAATACATTTAGCATGTCTCAGTATATCTGGCATATAAAATACCATCTTTAATACAGCAAGATGGCTGGCAAAAAGTAGACCTTTACTCATACTCAAACCACAACATATAAAGACAGTAGCCCCGACCCTCTCTGCCCAGGGTCATACACTTGTGTAAGTGTTTCATTAGATTCATGTTAAGTACATGTATTGATATGTAATAAACAGATTTAGATGGTTGATGTGTATGTAGTTTTTTATCTATAGCATATCTCCATGATCACTACTTTTCATGTTTGAATGTATTTTCATGTTAGTCGGTTATCTCTATAGCACTTTCACTGAGTTTAACGTTTTAGAATTATGAGGGAAAAAAACTAAATGGTACTGACGGGGTTTGAACTAATATGGTCTCTTCAAGTTCGAAAACTAACAGGACCTTAGGTTTATTGAAGAAACCATTAGCGGATCTAAAAGGGGGGGGGGGGTGTTCCGTCGGTTGGAACCCCCATTTTGACAATCATATATTTTTTAATGAATATCCTGATGTTTTACTAACAAGTATCCCAAAAATTTTCTTTCATTTCTTAATTTGAATCCCTCTTTTTAAATTCCCTGGTCGCGGATTAAGCAATGCATATCAATTTAAGATTGCTTACTATAAAATATCATTTCATCTTTTAATTATATTACACATACGGCATGGAGAGAATCTAACATATGAAAGTCTTAAAACGTATACAAAATACAAAAGTTGGTCTGAGTAGTAATTACATCCGAATAAATTCAATTCAAAAATTAATACAGTTCATCACTTTATTGTATTTGGTCACAACATAACACATACTGTTTTCTAGTTGAAGTTTGAGATGACCACATTATTGTTTCAAATGACGCATGCGTTAGATCTTTACTTCCAAGGCTAAGACGCGAAAACGCGAAATCGCGAAAACGCGAAAACGCGAAATCGCGAAATTGCGAAAACGCGAAAATGCGAAAACGCGAAAGCGAAAACGCGAAATCGCAAAGGCGAAAACGAGAAAGCGAAAACGCGAAAACATGAAGTGACATTCATTTCGCGTTTTCGTGATTTCGCTTTCGCGTTTTCGCCTTCTCGATTTCGCGTTTTCGCCTTCTCGATTTCGCGTTTTCGCGTTTTCGCTTTCGCCTTCTCGATTTCGCGTTTTCGCGTTTTCACTCTGTGGAAAGTGAAAGTAGAAAACGCAAAAACGCGAAATGGCCGCATCGGGCCACCATAGTTTCCCCTTTTAATACAGGTTACAACACAATAAATATTGATGAAATCAAATCATTCCATGTTGCTCTGAAAAAACTTCGAGCGGAGTTCCCCTAATAATCTAGTTTATACATATAATAACCCCTTATAGTCAAGGTACTATATAAATATATATTGCAGAAATCAAAACATTCATATTTCCTCCTTTAAAAACAAAAATGCAGTTGTTCTTCTTATGAATTGATGAATTCATAACTGAATTCACCATCACTTAAAGCCAGGTAAAAATCACATAAATAATTTGTTTTTGAGAGTTTAAAGATAAAATAATACAATGTAATTAATTTTTTATTTTAATTCTAATATTTTATTGTAACTGTCAAGCTTTGTTGCAAACTTTACAATAATAGTGAATTCTTCAGATTAAGTTTATCACCTCCCTTTAATTCTATTTTCTCCCTCTCTATAATAACCATTTTTCATCATATCTTATTTTTTAAATAAAAGGCACAACCATAAAAGAGTGTGAATGACTATTTGATGTATAGTACATGTTGGTGTAATTTGGACGAAATCATTTCAGCAGCTTTTTTGCTAATATTAGGCTTTTTCTGTTTTTGTTACATTTAACCATATGGTGTTACCTACTGCGCCATCTTAGATTAGGTACGGATTTGCCAAACACCTTTTTAGAAGGGAACATCTAACAATCATTGTGACTAAGTTTTGGTTGATGTAATATTTGAATGAATTTTTCATAGAGTCAAAATGCGTTTTACAAACGGACCGATTTAAAAAATGTTCATCGCGGATGGCCTTTTCGATGAGTTACGGACTTTTAGGATACCATTTTAGGAATGGACCAACTAAGGATCTGGTCATTAAGTTTGGCTTTAATTATACTTTGTCTAGTAGTTTTTGAGAAAAAGATCTTTTTAATGTGCTTTCAAACAGGGTCCAATGATAAAACTATGTTCCCCGCTGTAGGCCATCTATAATGACGTACGGACCTGTCGGATAAATTTTTTCGAAGAGACCATCTAAGAACCACTGTGGTTAAATTTGGTTATAATCGAATTAGTAGTTTCTTAAAAGAAGATCTTTGAGGGAGTTTTCCATAAGGTTTAATACTAAAAATATGTCCCCCTCTTGTGGCCATCTTTAATGACATCTTTAATGACGTACGGACCTGGATACCTTTTTCGAAAGGACCATCTTAGGACTTTTCTGATAAAATTTTGTTTTAATTGGACCATTGGCTTCTGAGAAAAAGATCGTTGAATGTGTTTTGCCATAGGATCCAATGTTAAACTATCTTTTCCGCTGGCGGCCATCTATGATGAGGTTCGGACATGCCGGATACCTTTTTGGAACTATCTAAGGACATTTGTGATTACTTTTATTTGTAATTGGACTAGCAGTTTCTGAATTCTTGTAATATGTTTCCATATAGGATCCAATGTTAAAACTATGTTCCACACTGGCGGCCTTCTTTGATTAGATAAGGACTTGCGTTAACAATTTACAAAGGAAACCACTCAAGGACTTTTGTGACCAAGTTTGGTTCAAATTAGCCCAATGATGTCAGAGAAAAAGATTTTTGGATGAAAAATTAAGCCAAACGTTGACCCTAGCAAAGCGTTTTGAGCTACTTAAACGGCAGAGTAAACGATAAAAATAAATTGATTGATTGAGCACAGCTTAAAAGATGACAAAGAAAGTGACGATCTGATGAGATTTACAGTAAAGAATAAGTTTAAAAGGTTTTCTTAGAAACGGGTTTTGCAAGGTAATGCATTAGAAAATGAAATAATCAAAACTATTTTTACTCAATTTCTATACTGTAGTGATAACGACATTCGTTCATCACTTTTTATTCATTTCATTACAAAAAGGAGAATTGTTCTTTGTGAGACCTTAAAAAAATCCTTGATAGGATCTTTCTGCTCGTTCTTTTTGATAGATCATTATTTGAAATTTTCTAAGATTTTTGCTTCCCAGGAAGCCATTTAACAATCTGAAGTAGATGTGCTAACGGAAAATTTATTGTATGAATGTTATATACATTGCACGACAGAAAATAGAAGATTAAAAATTGGATAAGATTACGAATTCATGGCATTTCAAGATAGCTCCAAGTCCTAGAATAGGATCTCGAAAAATGTTTTTTTTGGGGGGGGATAGATATCAAACAAATGATCCAAATAATTTGAACCCAATGTACCAATTGTAGACTTTATTCAGACGCAAATATTCTCAAATACATTTGTGACCGTCAGTGTTTTTTATTTCTGTATCTTGTAGATGTCTTACATCATTGTTTTCTGTGTTCTCGTTTTGGCCATGTCTTTGGACCTCGATTTTTGAAAATACTACTCCTTTGTTCCTTAGGTGTTCTACTGCCGTTATGTCACTTAAGTGTAATGGTCTGGATTGCAGGTCTCTACGACCTATCGTATTGGAGTATCTAACATTAACGGAGGCTTAATCTTTCTATGGCTATAACTCATACAAGTAGTTTTTTTTTAATCTTTTCAGACCAAATGTAAAATAATTGTGTTTGATACCATGAACATTTTCGTCATTACATGCTATCAGCCATCTATACAGTTTTCGAGTTTTAGGCATGGCAAGGTGAAGGGTCATCGGGGATTTAAGATTTTTAGATGACCATATATCACTATGAAATATCAATATCAATACACGTCAAAGCTTCGACATACAAATGTATGTTTACGACCTCCATTTTGGACGCAACATCTTGCTAGAACGACATGGAGTTGAAAAGTATAGACCAGTCACAATATAACACACAGCGCCACCTTTTGCCGACGTGTGAGAATATTTTCGAACACGCTATTATGCGCTTGATAAGTTAGAGGCACGTTCTTAACACATTACAACAATGTCGATGCATGTGGAACGTAGGATGTGTCGGAAAATTTTGAACATGCACAAAATGTCACGACGTTAGTGACGTGTTGTTGATGCATACGTTTGACGAGCGTTAGAGGTACATTATACACGCAATTCGTGCAATATATGTATTAGGTTCTGAAAATTTGTTTTCAATGTGTAAAGAAAGCAAACCGAGAGTCCTTGTAGCTCCGCAGAAGTAACGTATGAGCAAATGTTTTATTATGGAAATAATTATTAAAGAGGAAGACAATATTCCAAAGGAATGTAAAATACATGTAGCTGCTTTATTTTAGGATCAGACTGACATATTTTTTTGATCTTGTTTTTATTTTTGGGGACCTATCCCTCCTACAAACCCGTCGTATTGTTCAGTCGGCATTTCTATTGATTTCTACCTTTGCAAATGGCATTGCGGTGAAGAATTTCCTACCGATCTGACGAAAGTTCATCAAAACGCTATACAGACGGTTTATGAATGTTAAATGATCTTTATGGACGCGTTTAGTATACGTCAAGTACGCTTAGCCTAGTAAAACGCATGGGAAACGTCGTCAAACGCTGTTACACATTTTGTGAGCGTTGCAGACAAGTTTTTGATAAGTTTTCCATGCGTATTCTCTCATTAGGCTGACGTTATGAATGCGTCAAACAAGATAATTTCTTCAATTTCGTCGGCGATTGCCAACGTCCTTATAAACATTAGGAAACGTCGGCACACTTTGGCTCGATCGTTGTTTTCATTTTTATTATGAACATTCTAACACACAGTTCAAAACCAATGATGCTAGCAAGGGTATTTTATAGATTTTATTTATTACAACACTTACCATCAGTTTCGTTATTCTCATCTCCTTGCGATGACGGACTTTGAAAACTCCTGAGTACATTACTATGTGTTTTTGCAAACAATATTGCGCTAACATATATTGCAATTAATTCCAAACTCTTCTGAAACGAATGACATGGAACTAATTCTATACATACTTTTAAAATCATATAGACAATGTATGATTATTTCTTTAATTATAAAATGTATTTTTACAAGACTAAGAAACTTATTGACATGCTACATTGACCAGTTTAGAGTGAGCAAAAACCTATTTGATATTTGGAGACATTTATTGATTGATTGATTAGGTAGAGTTTAACGTCCAATGAGCAATATTTCAGCTATATCAGGACGAGAACAAGTTAATCAATTCAAAAATTGAAAGTATCAGAAGAAAGAAACAAAGGTGGAAGGGACAACCTGGGCAACGACTTTTTACTGCCACTGGAAAATTGGAGAAATGGGTAGGGGCAGGAAATTTAGCCTTCCATACGACACCCAGTGCGTCTACTCTCTTTAGAGAAATATAGAAGGGGTCTTTATACTGCATGGAGCGTGGCGTTTCTCGACACAGTTTGGCTACAATGGTTCGCGGTCAGGCTTTCCGTATTATGACCTGACTACCCCGCATAGACAGGGCATTCCCCTATCCACCACCTGGGGACGCGCCCGGCAGCTCTGTAGCCGAAGCCCCTGAAAACCGATTCAGGTGCCGGGAGACATTTATTGAAAAAAAAAAAAAACAAAAACAAAACAAACCATTTATTGATCTTATTCTGCAATACAGAAAACACCAATTAAAACAGAGTATCATCTAAGAACAAGTTGGGAGGTTTTCGATCGGCATTTCCGAGTTCTAACCTCCTTAAAATGAACATACAAAAAAGTCGTGTTCAATTTATATGTTGCGATATGTCAATAAAAGATTACAATGCACTTAATTCCATAATACTGATAAGTAACATGTAGAGTTCGTAAATAGATTCCAATCCTTAAGGTGTACATTCATGTTTCTTCACGTATGGTGTACTTGAACAAGTGAAAATTTAACAAATAAATGCAAACAATTCCTTATTTTCTTCACATCAAGCTATTGTTCTGACATCTATATATCCATATATTATAATGCCAACATCTCCCCATTTTATTTACCAAGTTTTCTTACAATCACTTTTATTAGTGCCTTGTTAGCGCATTATATATATATATTGAAGATGTTGACTATTAAGGTGTTACACTGACCTGTATATGGCCAGCATCGTTCATTTTCACAAATAAACATATAGACAAATGAATTGAATAAAAGAGCAAAAATGCAAAGAACATGGGAAAGTAGCTTTGAACGACATTTTTGGCGAATGTGATTTATTATATTAATATATATGCTCCGAGAACTATACTATAATGGCTGAATTTATTCAACAAATATAATAAATGCAACTTCCCAATCAAATGTTGAGAAAATGTTGAGAAAAGGCGTTTATTCAAACGTTTAGTCTGATTTGAACAGCACTGAAGATGCAAAAGTTGTCGAAATGGCCATATGCAGAAATTAAATTCACAAAAACTTCGGTACTTTATTTTACTTGTAAAATCAGTGCATGGTTGAAAAGATGTATATGAAACAGGATGTGAATCCCATTTTATTTTTTGAACAAAAAATTCCAAAAGATATACTTAAAAAAATTACTGCGTTTTTTAGTGTCCTTTCATTGATACTATCGTATCGATATATAGTCTCTAACATTGTTTCCAGTTTATTACGTATATTTCTCACATTCGAGGTTTACCCGAGAACTTTAAAATGTGAAAATTTAACTATCGAGATGTGAGAAATTTATTTGACGTTAAGCGATCTCCGTATTCTCCAGTCTCAAGTATACCGCCATTTTGTTGCTATCATCGTTGCTATGTGTATCATTGCGCCTTTCATTGAAAGGGGTGTTGAGTGTAATATTTTTGATAAAAAATGTCATATTATCAATGAATTTAGTTATTTTAGTCATAAAATGTAAAAAAATCAATTCGCTAGACAATGATGCAGGTGTTAATTTCATCAACATCCGGTTGCACTATTTCTAGAAACTGACACGAGACAACCAATCAGCAAGTGAGATCAATGTCTAAACATGTTTATTATTAAGTTCATCTAACATCATTTGGGAAGTACTTATTTTGAACAAGAATTAGAGAAAACTTATTAATGGTGCTTTGGAATGAGTGGGAGAGCTTCCACTCAATTATTCATCTATTGCTGATTATTCAGTCTAACTTCAAAACTTTGAATTGAGAGGTGACATTTTTTAACACCATATCATCGAAGGCTAAAATATGACCCAAACTTTTAGAAAGAACACCGCGTGTCTATGAATAACTAAATACCGAAGTTACTAGGAATTTAAATTCTGCATATGCACATTTCGACAACTTATGTCCCATCAGTGCAGATAAAATCTAAATGTTTGGAAGACCATAAAGTCAAAGATGTTTCAAAACTGATAGAGAACAAATAAACAAAATGATCTAAATGTAAAGCCAAAATCAGCTAAGGACAGAGCTTTGCATGAGGGAGATATTCCTTAGTTTTCAACAAAATTTACAAACAATTAGATATTGTAGGGTTCCAAATAGAACCGGCTTTCTGGTCAACACCGAAGTACTGACTACTAGGTTGGTGAATACCCTCGGGGACTAACAGTCCACCAGCAGTAGCATCGACCCAGTGGTAACAAATAACTAAATTAACTAGGAATTTAAATTCTGCATATGCGCATTTCGACAGCTTATGTCTCATCAATGAAGATAAAATCTAAACGTTTGGAAGACCATAAAGTCAAAGATGTTTCAAAACCGATAGAGAACAAATAAAATGAAATCATTTCTACAGTGACAGCAACTTCGGTATTTTGCTCTATACACTGTATAAAGTGGCTATACAATATCAGAATATTTCGGGTCATTGTCATTTTAACTGCTAATATGGTTTCTATTTCGTTGAGACAACGTTATTTTTAGACGCAACGAAACTTTTTTAGTGCTGTCCCCTACATTGGGTTTCCACACTGTTTAATACAGATACATTTAACAAACACAGATGTTTTCTTCATAAAAATATCTCGAGACCACGAGTTATTACATTGAAATCATAACATATTGTCCCTTCCGCCTCGGGACGGTGAGATCCATTAATGGTCTGCGACCGTGTGTCCGTCCGTCCGTAGACATGTCAACCTCAAAAATCGCTGGTCGGAATTCATTCTTATTTTACAGGATAATATATTAGTCACCATAAGTACTAGATCATATTGCATCGCCCTTTTGATTCGGCAAATTTTTTTATGGAACTTTGAATACATGTATTTCCATATTGTCTTTTAAAGACAAAACTTGTGGACGCACTCCTCAGAAATTGATAGCCGGAAATCAACCCATTTTTTCAGGATTTTTAGTTACCATATGAGCTAGATCATATCTCTTCGCCATGTTAATTTGTCAATTTCATTGGAGTTTTGGGACTTTGAATATCTCAACATTGTTGTACAATGGAAAAACTTGTGGACGCAACTCTTGATAAACCGCTACTCGGATTATGTTGAATTACAAGATTATTAGTCATTATATGTACTATATCATATGGCATCGCCATTTTGATGCGGTGAATATTGTAGGAGTTAAGGGACTATAAATATATTGCACAATGTTATACAATGACATGCAGATCTTGAGGACGCAACTGCTCAGATTTCCTTTATATAGCATCGCCTTTTTTATTAGTCAAATATTGTAGGAGTTATTGGACTTAAACTATTCGAAATTGTTATATAATGGCAAATCCTGTGGACGTAACTCCTCACAACCGGCCACATAGATGGTTTTGAAATTTTTACAAGATCGTTTGTCACCATATATTCAATTGCCAATATTGTTGGAGTAAAGGGACTCTAGATATATTTGAGAATGTTATGGACGCAACTCTTCAGATACCACAACTCAGATTTTCTTCAAATTTTACAGTAATTGTAAGTCACGATATGTACTAGATCATAGCGGTATATTTGGGCAATACATTTAACTTGTTTGAAATTGAAAGCAGGATATTAAGCTTTAAATTTCATATTGGTATTATTTTATAACAAAAATAGTGACAATGTTTTATATTCAAACAGAAATGTTCCTTTTATTACTAGAACTTGTGCTACACCTAAAATTAGCTATACACTTTAACACCTTTTGTTGCTGCATTTAGCTAAACTATAAGATGTAATGAGAAGTCATAGTTTTAAAAAGAGACATAATAAAACCAAGGAAGGTAATGCACTTATTCACTATTTATTAATCTGTGTTGTTAAAGCTTCACAAGTTGATAGCGTTAAAAAAATTTTAGAATTTGAAAAAAAATGGTAAATTTTCCGAAAATCTCATAGACGAATTATTTTTGAGGATTCAATTTAGCGACAATACATACCTTTTAGTAATAGCAGTTATTTTCAAACATGTTTTAATTTCACCGAATTATAAAGGGAGCCCCTTCCCGATTATTTGAACATGTGGTCTGAAATAGGTTGAAATGGATAGTGGAACTTTAGGTTACCATTGGAACCAAAGAAGATATCTGAAATTCTAAAACAAACTATTTTTTAACGATTTCAGCAATATGTATTAACTAGATTATAAGAAAAAACCCTGCTCATTTTTTTTTCGAAGGGAAACACAAATTGTTTGATTTCTGCAATATATATGTTAGCGGCAATAGGTGAAATTAGGCATCTTAGGCATTAAGTTGATGCCTAATCATTAGACCTTACGCCTTAAATGAATTTGGCATTAGGCTTAATACCTAGGATTTAGGTCCAATGCCTGATTTTTGTTCATGAAAATAATTCTTATTGCCTGGCCTCATTCTCTGATTTTTTTGGAGATGAAAACAAATAAGCTGTAAAAGCAAATTTCTATAACATAAAGAATAGAAGTCTAAAGAAAGTTAAATTTCATCAAATATGCTCAAATATCACTTTTATTGGGTAACAATCAAGAATATCAAACCTTAAAAGCAAACACGTGTTCTATTAAGAGGAAATAATTTGTTTAGAAATAATAGGGAAATGATCAGTTTGTTTGCCATTTATTAAAAAATAATTTCGATGACCCCAATTTGTTTTTTCATGCAAATCGAAGGAAAGAATATTAGCTAGCAATTCACCAAATAATAAAAAAAAATCTAATGTTACTAAAATGAAGTAAAATTTTGTTAAAATTCACTGATTTCCCTATCATTCCTACCAAAATGGCTGAATTTTGCATGACATATCTCATTTTTATCTGACAATTTTTTACCTCCCTCACTACCTTAATTGGTAAAATTACAATGTACATCACTTTCACTTATTGTCACACACGCTTGAATCATCGGCCACTGCACACATGTCAAGTGTTTTTACCATGGCATTTGTTTCATTTGGAGTAAGAGAATATTGACCATCAATCAAAGATTGCTTGGCAGAAGTCACCCCTTAATTTTACTAGATGTATCTCTAGTCAACACCATTAATAGACATTTTGAATATTATTTTCATATTGAATCATTTATGGCAAAACAATTTCAATAAACATGCTTTTTTTTTGCTTAGAGTAAGCTTAGAATGTCATTCTATAATGCAGGAAGCAAGCAAGGGACTTTAATAAAGTACTTCTTGTTATAACTCGAAGTAGATTTTTATTGTTATGGGAAACAAAAGTGAAGTTTGAAAATGAAAATAAAAAGAACTATCTTTTTTTTATATACATGTAATCCCGTCAGTAGTTTGTATCATTTCGCTTTAAGTATATCTATAATTGTTCATAACATTGTAAATCATATGGTAAGTAAGTAAGATTGACTTTCACGAACAAAAATTAGGCATTAGACCTAAATCCTAGGTATCAAGTCTAATGTCAAACTCATTTTAGGCTTTATGTCGAATGACTAGGCATAAACTTAATGCCAAGGGATTTAAGCTTAATGCCTTATTTCACCTATTGCCGCAAACATTTATATATCAACTAAATATTAAGGGGAACCCCTGCTCTTTTTCAATTTGTGGTTTGAAATGGATTGTAACTGATAGTATAGCTTCTGGTTGCCATGGAAACCAAACCAGAAAGCTAAAAATTTTCCAAAGTTTTTTTATTATTTTTTTTTACGATTTTTTAAATGGAAATCTGACATGGATTGTAATGAAAAGTGGAGCTTTTAGTTGCCATGTACGAAAACCACTCAAGAGTCTTAAAAATGTAGAAAAAGTATTCAGTTGCATATTTTTTCATGATTTCAGCAATATGTCTTAACTTGATTATAAGGGGAACCCCTGCGTATATTTTTTCTTCAAAGGGGCTATTGTTTTTTTTTCTTCAGCAATATAAATTATTGCCATTATAAGGGGAACCCCTGCGCATTTTTTTGAAAGGGGAATATTTATTCTTTATTTCAGCAATATGAATTACTGGCATTAAAAGGGAAACCCAGCCCTATTTTTAAAGGGGTGTTAAATATGTTATAATGGGAAGTGGAGTGCTTGGTTACTATGGAAACCAGTCAAGAGCAGTGAAATTTTCGAAAATCTATTCTGCTACATGTTTTGATTTAAGGAATTCGCGTAAACTAGAACCTGGCTCTTGTATCTTAAATGCTTTTGTTTATTGTATTGCCATGTTAAGTACACTTGTTTTAAATCATTACAACACTGGAAGCTTGTTATTGCTACATTTATAACATTAGATCTTGCCTAAGTATGTCGTGTTGGCGATCTCTATTATGTCGAGATCACGACTTAATATATCGTGGCCTAGTTATTTCTTCTGGTCTGTGGGAAATGATAAAATGCCGAAGTTACTGTAAATTCAGTTTCTGCATACGACCATTTCGACAACTTATGTCTCTTCATTGCAGATAATATCTAAAACATTTGGAAGACTATATACTCAAAGATGTTTAAAAACTGATACAGAATAAATAACCAAATATTATCTTAACGGAAAGCCAAAATCAGTTAAGGACAGAGCTTAGCATGAGGGAGATACTCCTTTGTTTTCCTCAAAATTTACATAAAAGATATTATAAATTTCTAAATAAAATCGGCTTTCTGCTCAGCACCGAAGTACTGACTACTGGGCTGGTGAATATCCTCGAGGACTAACAGTCCACCAGCAGTGGCATCCACCCAGTGGTAACAAGTTATAAAATAAAGAAATTACTGTAAATTTAGTTTCTATATATGGCCATTTCGACAACTTATGTCTCTTCAGTGGAGATAAAATCTGAAACATTTTGAAGACCATAAACTCAAAGATGTTTAAAAACTGATAGAGAACAAAGAACCAAATATGATCTAAATAGAGAGCCAAAATCAGTTAAGGACAGAGCTAGCATGAGGGAGATACTTCTTAGTTTTCAACAAAATTGACAGAAATTTAGATTTTATAAATTTCCAAATAAAATCATTTTTGGGGTCATCACCGAACTACTGATTACTTGGCTGTTGAACACTTTCGGGGACAAATACCAGCAACAGCATCGACCCAGTGGTAACAAATGTTAAATTCGTTCTAATATTTTATTTCAGCAAATTTTATGGAACAAGCATTGTGTCGTTTTATTTCGAGTATTTCCCTCACGTAAAGTTGTATCCTTTCCTGATTTTGGCTTTACATTTAGATCATATTGGTTATTTGTTCTCTATCAGTTAGTGATAATTTTTAAATAAATGGTCTTCCAAACATTAAGACTTTATCTGCACTGAAGAGAAATAAGTTGTCGAAATGCGCATATGCAGAAAAAAAATTCACAGTAACTTCGATATTTTGTTATTTATTCAAATTTGTTTTACTCGCAAATCTATTCCACAAGTCTTGACTTTTGTATTTTTATTCGTCGATTATTTTAAGGGTTGCTTCATATAGAAAATTATAAACTGTCCCTGCTTATATGAAGTATATTCTCTTTTCAAAAAATGTTAGTAAAAATTCCCTTTCCATGAGAATTGCTACTAGCTAGCGATCTTCGCGTGTACGGGTGCTGCGCACTATCAATCAAAATTACGAACGACTGTCGTCTTTGTCCATATTTTCGTTTGTAAACTAAGACCCCTTTTTACGAGCATTGCTACTATTGCATCTATTCTACATACAGTTATAGCGTAGTTTGGTATACTGTCAAATCAAAATTAGATTTCTTTTTTCGGGAACAAATGTTACATCACCTTAAACTGAAACTTAACAAATGCTAACATGGTAAGCTTCATTTTCTATGTAACATCGATATCAAACTTTAAATCATACCATCCATGCAGCATTTTTCCGTTGCAAAATTCCTAATTGTTTTCAAATCTTACACCCCATGAATTGCATCGATTCAATTCACAGACACATTGTTTAAAACTGGGACATCAGTATTGGGCTTTTGTGAACATTCCGGGACAAATTGTAGATTTCTAATTAACATTAATAACGCAAATCGGGACAATGAACAAAATAGGTAACACCCAAGTAAAATTCGCATAGTTTGCTTATAAAAAAACAATACACAGGCATACATGTATTTCTGCTTGTCAAATCGGGTCGAATTCAAGACAGTCATTTGGTCGTAGATAATCATGCTCTTGCAGGACAACATCACCAACTGAGAAACTTTTATAACCCCCATTCTAGTCAAATACATATACAATATATAGTAAGTATCTTTGAATATCAAATGTAAATAAAAAGACAAAAAAGGTTTTTGGGGACAAAACAATGACATACATGTCAAAAATTCAATTATTCAGAAAACTATAGCGAGGTCTCTCATAAGTTCATGATGGGAGTGGAAAGAGGGAGACGAAACGCTATTTTGAGAACTGGGGCAGGGAGCTAGTACAACACTGTCGCACGACGGACGAAAAATCAAGCTCTAATCATCCAAAAGAGTTTGGTAAGGAATCATCATTTATCGGCAATATGTACATTTTCTCTTTGATCTTACTGACTGATATTGTCAGTATCTCCGTACTGACCTGATACAAGAAAATATCAGGCAATGACGTCATGAAATTGACATCATGACTCTTACGATGTTGCCGATAAGAACAATAATGGTAGTCTTGAAGGTCTCGACAGAAAATATCACTAGTATCACAGCTCGTCCTATCGGACTCGCTGCGATACGGTGCTATTTTCTGTCTCGACCTTCAAAACTACGATTATTCTATATTTATCGGTAATTTGTATGAATTTCCTTTAATCTACAGAGACTGATATTCTCAGTATCATCGAACTGGACATCGGGTCACTGTGAAGGAGTCGCATGCGTGTTGCTATGCTGACGTCACGTTTTCGTACTATTTGTCGTGTTCATACGCGTAATATGTTGAATGAAGAATGCATATAAATTATTGAAATAAACCAAAGATTAATTATGCTAAAATAGAAATTTCAATTCATTATGGAATACTATTTATCATTTTGTGAATTACCGATAAAAAAAATATAGGACATTTTGTTTTTGATACGGACTTTATCACGGCGTAACGCATCGAGCTCGCCCTAACGGGCTCACTTGATACTGGCCGTGATAAAGTCCATATCAAAAACAAAATGTCCTATATTCCATATGTATTTCAGTAGTTAAGGCATTATCAGTTAGAAGCCAGTATATGCGGGTTAAACTCATAATTCACTGGATACATGTAGAATGTTCTGCTGATATCCTCTATTATCTAAGTTCAATTCTAGTTTTCTCTTGATTTTTATCGACGTTCTCAGTACAAATGACTACTAAAAATAAATCATAAAGATAAATTATATATCACAAGTGATTTCTACAAAATTTAAATTATATCACAAGTGAAGGCACAGTATTTATTAAAATGTCTCTGGTTTCATAATTAGTTGTTTAAATTCAAATAGAAAAATGATATCGAAATCGTGACTTTACACAATGAAAGATTCTAAAGATATACAATGTGTGTATAGTTAAAGTCATTTAAGTTCTTAAAATAGTCACTTGTAGAGTCATGACACCATGGTCGTTTAATTCATTCATAGCCAAATAAAGCATTGGTAAACAGTCATTTGTAAACAAGAAAAGAAACGATACAAAGTTTATGTTATCAATATTTCATTGTTTTTATGTTTCTTTTATAGCTTTGAAAGTTATAGATTTATTCTAGTAGGTCATAAGAGCAGTACTTCAGCTATATCCAGGTGATAACAAGTTAATCAATTCAAACCATAATTTATGTGGGTTGTACAAACTTTGGAATTTGCATTGATTTCCACACCGGAAAGTGGGAGAGTCTGTTAGGCCAGTAATTAAGCTTTATGTACGGAAATAAGGCCTGCTCTTTTTTAATCGTACAGAGGGCATATTCATACAGTGTGGCATTTCTGCGTAGGTCATCTACATTGGATCACAGCTAGACTACCTAACAGCGATGGATTTTTCCTATCATCTCTTGGCGCCAAGTATGCTCTGAATACATAACCCTTTAAAGCCCATGGAATGCTTGGTCGCTTTGCAGAATGATTTCAGTGGAGACAATTGGTCGAAAACTCGGACAGCATGGACGCTATTTACACAGCCTTATATATAGGTACAAAAATTTAAGGGTTCATTCAATACGACGTGGGTGGCCATATCCCGATGCATAAAGAAATAAATGAATAACGTCATGAGAACTTATTATTAATTTTTTTTCTGTTAGTGGTCAGCCACTTGATTTTCATGGGAGACTTGGGCGATTTTGCCTAGAAAAATTATTTATTGGCATGAAAATTTCGAACAAATTATTTATTTTCACCTAATGTCAACACTAAATTATTATTTAATAAATTAATAAATTTATTAACATGGCAAGTAGGGTTAAAATATTTATTTTCACTGGCACCAAGATTAAATTATTTATTTACAAAATAGCCCAAGTGCCCCATCTCATCCCCCTGAAAATCAAATAGTCGTCTCCATATGACAGAAATTCATTTTGAAGTGTATATATATGCCGGAAAGTGTATCTCACACGGAACGCATACATTTAAAACTAATTTGATGTTTTCAATTCCCTTTAGAAATGAATATATATTAATTGTCCCGTTCTTGTTTGAAAACTAATTTTAAACCACATTTTTCAGTAACTTCGGTATTTAGTTATTTCAACAGGCTGTCATGTGACGAAGATATCCATTGTTTACTGTATTGTTCGAACATCTGCGAGATCAACTGTGCAGGCAAAAACAATCCAGGCACGCCGTGTAGATGCAGAAGATTGATTATAAGAAACTACAAATCAAGCTCTTTGTATCAATGCAAAATTCTATGAAAATCAGTCAAGAAATGAACTCTATTGAATTTACTATACGGAGCCCATTAAAGAAACGCATAGAAAATTTTCACTAATTGTTATTCTTTGGCACGTTACTATAGTTCTTTGATTCTTTAGAGAAAATTTAGTGTTCATCGTTTATATAGCGCAAGTCATAATTTCAAAATTTGTTAATTCTTTCTTGTTATTTATTATAATAATTCAGTCGAGTGAGTATTATTAAATATTGATCAATTTATTATTTTTTCTGTTGAAAATAAATGTATTCAAATTAAATTTATTTAATGGACTTCCAAATGTTTTGGTTTGATCTGCACTAGCTGATGAGACATAAGTTGTCGAAATGCGCATATACTTAAAATAAATCAACAGTCACTTCGGTATTTTGTTATTAACAAAATAATCCTAGCATTATACTCAATTTAAAACTTGTCAATACCTTTTTGAAATGCCAATTGTGATAAGTAAAGGCACTGTTTCTCAACTGAATATAAGGCTATGTCTGTAATTCAATTTCAGGAAGCTGTTGTTAAAACATTTGAGATAAATACTGCCTCTTGAACAAAGATTATAGCTTGGAAAATAGCCATATTAATTTGAAACACTTTTGGTCATAGGAGTCTCATTGGAAATTCTAGTATTTAAAACGTTTTGAATCCGATCTGCACTGAAGAGAAATAAGTTGTCGAAATGGCAATGGACAAAATCTAAATTCACAGAAACTTAAGTATGTTGTTATTATAATTTAAGTAAATCATTTGCAAATTAGATGGTAAATGATTACATCCAAAAAAAAGTGGACTGTTATTTTCGGAGGGTATTCCTTAACCCAGTAGCCGGTATTTCGGCGATTTCCCAAAAACCGTTTTATTTGGAAACTTGCAATATCTAAAATTTTGTTCAAAACTAAGGAGTATCTCCCTTTTTAATAGGTATGTCTTTAGCTGATTTTTGGCATTTCTTATATTTTATAATCTCATTGGTTATTGGTTCTTTATTAGCTTTTACACATTTTTGGATTAAACTATCTCCTTCCGATGAACGTCCTTCTTTAGAATTATTCAGATCATGATTAAATCAAACTGACGTGTTTATTCTTACATGAGAATAAGATGTTAATCTCTTTCGACATTAACTGATTAAACAAAAGAATTGTTTTTTTTTCTGATTTATGACAGGGACCATATTATACTACATACCATGTAGGCATGGTAGTGCAGATATGTATAACGATTATTCAAGTTGTTAAATAAGTAAAGAAGAAAGTTCTCAATTAATTTTTCCAATTCTTTCACCTGAATGCACCTCTTGGGAATGATGTCTACCTTTCTTTGATTTTTTTTTTAAATTAGGAAATAGAGAGATAATAAATAAAAGGAAGAACTTATGTAAAACCAGTAAGTCGCAGTAAAAATATATGAATAAGAAACAAAGGATAAACAAAACTTTGTTTTGGAGAATATAAGAAGAAACGTTTCAAGTTTCTGCAAACTTCGTCAGGTTGATTTAATTAAAAGAACTTTAATTCCCTAGTCAGGAATGTTTTGGTCATTGGCTTGTCCTTGTCTTCTTATAAAATTTTAGTTTCTTGATATTTGGGTTATTGGATGTGGTTTGTTTCCATTGATTTATTCACTTTTTTACCTTTTCGGGGCCATTTAGGGCTTACTATATGGTGTGAGGTTCTCATTGTGTTGAAGACAATATGGTGACCCCTAGATGTTTTGTTTTGGATCGTTTTAACCTGGATATGGGATGTTGTCTCCTTGACATTTACCCCATTTCCTTTCTTTTTCATATTTATTTTATTTTACTTAACTTTATTTCCTTTCATTTGATTCAGTGTGGAGCATTGTAAAATTCCAAGTTTGAAAATGCTTGACATTTGAAAATTACTTTTTCTTCTGATTGTATATTATACAACGTACCGAAATCAGCAATAAAACAAATAAATGCACTTCAAACACTAAAATAGTATCTTTCATCAAAAAGTTTGTCCTATATTTTCACTGCATTTATTAGACCATTGTTCGAATATGCATGTTAAGTATGGGATTGAGGTTAAGGAAGAGAAATCGACACTCTTGAAAAGGTACAACTTGAAAGGAGCAAGAATTGTCAACAAATTGACAATAATTGCTAGTAGGTAATTTCTTTAATATCAAACTAAGTTTGATACCTTAGGGGCATGGCGTCAAAACGCGAAATAATTAAGCTCATTTTATAAAATGCGCAAAATATAATGTCCTCAATATCAATGAGATCTTTAACCTTTACAAGTTTCTGAAACCAATTACTATAGTTTACGTAAAAGTGTCAATTATTTCCCTGTGAGAACCAGATTAATAGGATCAGAAAAGTCGTTTGTTCCTGCAACTGTGTCTTTCTTAACTTAACTTGATATTGAAGTACGACATTCTAGCAACCTTTAAACTTTTAAAAATATATTAAACTCTAACATTTTTAGGCTCAAGAAAACAAAAAAGCACCAGAAAACTTAACATACTACATTAAGGTTTGGGCCCAATAAAATAGTTTAACCCCACTGCAGCAGGTTTACGCTTGTTTTAAGTTAGGAAATTTATTAGGCCTTTGTGTATCTTGTCTGTTTTCTACTTAGTTCACTTTATATCTATAGGGGCCTAGGATGGTGTTTATTTCTCTGAACTTGACTACTCTTTATTTACTACTCCGACCTGCCGTTGGATGTGGCGTTATCACCGTTCATTGAAGATCTTATGGTAGCTTTGAGCTGTTATTACTCCCCTTTGGGTCGCTGTGTCCATGACACATTCGCCGTTTCCCTTCTTTTTTCTACATACACAGTAACGACATCAATGTAGCAATCTCAAGTCCGATTCATATAGAAATAATTTAAAACATGACCCTAACATGCCATTTTGAGCAACGTATTAAAATAAAATTTATTTTGTTTTTATTTGTCATTTTTTTTTTGTTTTGTTTTGTTTTGTTTTGTTTTTTTTTTTTTTGTTCTTTCCCTTTTTTTTTCTTCTGTTAAGGTTTTTGTTTTCCTTCTTTTTAGAACTTTTCATTTTCAATTACATGCACCTCTCATTTTTAGTCTTTTGTTTTGTTTATTTATCTTAAGTTATTGTATTTCCTGTACAAATTATGTTTGCAAAGAGAGCACAGTTACTATATGTACAAACTTGGTTTAAATTGTTGTTCAGGCAATTTTTCTACTCGTTCCAATGGAATAGTATCAAATCAAATAATATAAAGGAACGTTTCAAGCCTTTTCAGATTTAAGAATAGGAGATAACCGTATTCAGTTTGCAAAAATAAAAGTCTCCTTGACAAACTGCATTATTAGAACTCTTAACCTGAAATAGAGATCGGTACATTCTATACAAACATTTTTGAACGTCTTCTTGACACATTTTCCTTCTTAATCTGTTTATCAGTTTTATTTTTATGTATATTCAAGGGGGCATATTATGACCATGTGATATGATTGTGCTTTTTGTGGTTAATAATGGGCCTTTCAGATATTTTGCAGTTTTATGTTTATAACTTGGAAGACCATACACTCAAAGATTTTTAAAAACTGGTTGAGAACAAAAAAAAAGATCTAAATTGAAAGCCAAAATTAGCTACGGACAGAGTTTGCATGAGGGAAATGTAATCAAAGCTACAACAAAGAAAACATGGCAAATGACACATATGGGAAACCTGAAATAGAGATCGGTACATTCTATACAAACATTTTTGAACGTCTTATTGACACATTTTCCTTCTTAATCTGTTTATCAGTTTTATTTTTATGTATATTCAAGGGGCATATTATGACCATGTGATATGATTGTGCTTTTTGTGGTTAATAATGGGCCTTTCAGATATTTTGCAGTTTTATGTTTATAACTTGGAAGACCATAAACTCAAAGATTTTTAAAAACTGGTTGAGAACAAAAAAAAAAAAGATCTAAATTGAAAGCCAAAATTAGCTACGGACAGAGTTTGCATGAGGGAAATGTAATCAAAGCTACAACAAAGAAAACATGGCAAATGACACATATGGGAAACAAAAAGATTTGTTAATGTCACAAGATGCAGTACTGGCGAGAAGCATAACGCTAATACATAATTACAGTATTTGGTTTGTGTAATCACAGTGATGCACATGTTTAGAAATGTGATAGGATTGTATGAATATGTTTGAAAACGCGACAGTTTGTAAAACATGTATAGCGCGATGCCATTCTTTAATTTATAAACATTGTACATGTAAGTTCTCAAGGTGAAATGCTAGGCAGTAACTTCGGTTTTTTGTTATTTTGTACCCTTTTCTCGGAATAAATCTTCGCGAACCTTCACCATCAAAGGAAGAAAATCAATTAGTAATTAGAAAAAAAAGATGATGGGTTGACTGGATATCTTTAATACTGTTTGTGGAGCAAAACGTCCAAATAAAACAACTACTCAAACTAATTGTAAAACAAACAAGACTACTTACATTGGAATTGTACATGTCGGCCATTACAAATATGACGTAGACAATAATACTGATTTCATGTCGGAAAACCCCTTTTCTATTTATGAATTGAAACGTACCTACATCACTGCAGTATTGAGCTTCAAAAGAAATTTTTAAAGCAAAGCAATAAACAAAAAACAAAAACAAAAATCAGAAATAAATGCATTTGATGTAGACATCACCACTGAAAATTCAAGTGCGAAATTTCGAATATGTTCTACATATTTCCACAAAATAAATTATTTAGAGTTTATAGGAGCTGTGAATTTTAGGGCCATTTCGCTCCTACTTACAGTTTCAAAAAAAAAAACAAACAAAAAAACAAACAAAAAATACAAAAAAAACAAACAAAAAGCAAAAAAACAAAAAAAACAAAAAAAAAAAAAAAAAAAAAAAAAAAAAAAAAAAAAAAAAAAAAAAAAAAAAAAACCAAACCCGTTTTTAATTGAGCAAGCTGTTTTAATTGACGTCAAACTTACCACTCTACACATATTGCAAATCGCACAAAAATATTTTCTACATTTTGATTTCTTACCTCCATTCCATTTTTGCAAGATTCATTTTAAATCTCAAGAAATTAACCCCTCTTTATATTTATATCCAATTAACTTTGTGAAATCTTAGGGTTTTAAATTAGAACAAGACCCAAGTTCTTAATTAAACTTGGAGGTTAAGCAATTATGTTCCAGTAATGAACATATTATTCTTTTGACAATTTTATTTTGAAATCTTTAGATATATAATCAAATAATATAGCTACCGTTAGATTTGTAAAGTATAACGTATATATATGTCAGTTAACTTGAAAGAAGCACGACATGCGTGTAATATTTTTTAAAAAAATTCTCACTTCAAGCAATATGAACTTTATTTTTTCATTAAGTCTGCCAATAAAATGTGGAAACTCATAATTTTGGATCGATTTCATATTCAGGTTTTGGGAGACTAAATGTTTTTACTGAATTCTTACTTTTCTACGTCTTCTTTATCTTTTTATATATCCGCAAAAAGTTTTTCCGGCCATTTTCGCAGAGACTTATTGTCAGCTCTTCACCAAACTTAACAAAAATATGAATCCTCTTCCCAAAGGGTGATATCAGGTTTCAGGCTTTTCAAAACGGCACAAGTTACCATGGACACTGAAAAAGTGTTCGGAATGGCATTAAACTTTGCACAAAATTTACCTTACACATGGGAAATGGGTTTCTAGTCTCTTAGATTTCGAAATGTTGACCTTCGTCATAGTAACGGAAAAAAGGGCAGGAAACTTTAAAAATTCTCAGAGTTGAATGCTACTTTACAGATAGGATACCGAGCATGTATTGATCTAGTTTCTAAACTGAGTTAAGAGGTCGTTTTGGAGACTTTGATATCAGTATCCTAATACAGTATATAAAATTTTCAGTTACCAAAACGTATTTGCCGACTTAATGCTTTTGCTCCGGTTCTTTATATTAAGGCTCAAAAACGAAGTTTGGAGGCGTATTGTTTTTGTTGCGTTCGTTATTACCATTTAAAATTTTCCATCTGTCTTTATTACTTTTATTATTATTTAGTCATCTAACAAAGTTTTGTGACATATTTGCTGACTCTGTCCCTTATTATTATTCCTCAATGAATTTCACTAACTTTGTATGAAGGTGGGTTGTCGAAAACGAATGGAATGGAACCTGGAACGATTGTAGAATTCAATCCCGATATGTTCGAGAAGGTCTCGTAATTTCCAAATTGGACTGCCGTCATTGGTCACTTTGAACTTTGACTTCAGAATTTGTGATAGGATTAATTTGAAAAACGTTAACAGATAGCCGGTAAAGAGTGATGACAAAATATTTCTTAGATCATGACTGACCTTCATTACATTACACTGAAACTCTATGGATAACAATTCATGAGTTATTCGCCCGCATAAACCACCCATGCAGAAAAAAATCTAAGAACAAAAATTATTAGTAAGCTAGAACAGTGAAGAAATATAAATAAAGTGAATTGAGTTTTATTTTCAACAAACTATTTTGTTTACTACAGGTGTGTTGAAAGATCGCTGTGGATACTCATTCATTCCCATTAGAGAAAGCATATTTAGTTGACGTCATGATTTTAATGTCAGGAAATCATCCATATTTTTCAAAGAACCCGTAAAAGAAGACAAAACGTAAAATTGTTCTGTTGAGGCCGATTCTTAGGATGACACAAGATGTATTTGTTTAGATGACTGTTGTAAATGAGAAAACTCTCATCTTTGAAAATGAAATATAGATTAAATCGTCAAACAATTATGAGTAGGCGTTGGCAAAACAGAAAAATGCAGAATATCCTATCAATATTACTCATTATGTAAAGAATTTGTGTTACGTCCCAGTAATAAATTATTTACGAGATGCTTAATTTATATATCAAATCTTCTCAAAAACTTCAAAAACTTCTTGAATGTGTATAGCAAATTACGAAATACCGAAGTTACAATTTATGAAATCTGTAGCCTTGTTGGAAAAATTTTGGATGTGATTGTAAGGTTTCGTTCACTGAAGTCGCCAAGTGCAGAACATACGCTTGCTAATCGTACTTGTTGAAATATAACATTCCGTATTATAAAGCCAGAAGAACGTCGCCGTCCAGAAAGGCATATTGGTAACAGTGAAATCAAAATCATCGCTATAATCATAATTTTTAGTTTAAATTTTAACAGAGGCAACGATGATAGTAAGATCGAGACCAGAGGCTCACATGTGAGCCTTTAACGCTCACCTGGTAGCTACTGATCAAATGAGATTTCCTACAAGGTTTAACAAGTCATCTGGTAGATTACTGTGATATGTTAAATCGCCTATTTTATATAAACTTTATGTTTGAAACAATTAAGAAAAATTTCCCATAAAATTCCACATTAAAATGTACCCCCCATAAGCGACCATTTTAAATTTCTGATTGGTACCAATATACTATATTTTGTAGATGACCATCAAGTTACAATGCCTTTTTAATATCAACTTGGTATATAAAAATAGCAATTTACTACATTTTCCCTCACGATCCAAGGTTATAAGTTCGGTACTAAAATCCTACTTTTGTTTAATGACCATTATGCTACCATGCTTAATTAATATGACTTCGAAGTATGAAACAGTTTTCAAGAAGTAACAATATACAATATTGTCCCATACAGTCCTATGTTAAACTATGTTCCCCAGTGGTGGCCATCTTGGATATGATGTGAACATTGTAGAAGTTGTAGTTCTTGATAAGCTGAACACTTTTATTTTTTTGTTACAAATTTAAACTTACACTTTTTAAAATATAGGACAATGTGTATAAAATTAGGAAATTTTGACAAAAAAAGGGCAATAACTCCTTCATGGGTATTTTGATTTTCTTCAAAATTTTCATGTGGGTAGATCTTGGTATGCTGAACATTTTTGATATTTAAGTTGACTTCTATCGATAATTGTTTTTCTAGAAAAGAATAAAATACATCAAAATTTTGAAAATTGTATGGAAAAAGGGCAATTACTCCAAGACGAGTTTTTAAATATTCTTCAAAATTGCAGGGCGAGTAGATCTTGCAATGCTATTATTTCAACTTGTTGTAAGATTTTTGATATCTGTAACTTTTTTTGACTTATTTGCGAGAAAACGGCAATTTACCCTTATGTTCTATTTTTGGTCTTCCGACTAATCGAACACAGTTTTTAAATTGAATACCCTGATGATGCTTCAGACTAAGTTTGGTTACAATTGGTTTAGCAGTTTAAGAGGTGACTTGCGGACGACAGACGAACGGACGGACGGACGATGGACGCAAAGTGATGGCAAAAGCTCACATGACCTGTTAATAAACGATGTTGCCATAACAAACAAAAAGGTTGTTTAGCAAAAGATTCATTGCATTAATCGTGTCAAGGCAAGTCCACGAACAATGGTGTTTGTAAGTGATATTAAAGAAGAATCATCGCTTTTTATTACAAGAAATGTACTGCATACAAGAAAATTTGAAAGACCATTCAATAAGTTGTCATAATTTGGATTTAATTAATTAACATGTAAGGGTGGTATAAAGTGTAGAAAAAAATTATATAGACGAGACTGGTATTTTTTATTGATTTTAATTTATCTAAAACTTCAATGGAATTTTTTAGACTCAAAAAGTAATTAACACCAAAGTTTTGATAAGTTTTTCACAGAATTAAAAACTTATTCGTTGATACAGGTGAATGCACTGTTAAGTGGATGGATAAATTAGTGGTAGAACATTTACTCCATAAAACGATATTTGTAGGGATTTTTAAGCTGAAGAACCCAGTAAATATTAGGCAAGTTGTAATCTTTTATTGGGACTTGGATTATTTATAAAATGTAATGCTAAACTAATAATTCTGTTAAAAGACAGCTTACGCGGAGAATATTTGTAATTATTTTTCTAAAAAAGAAAAAAAATCTTTATATAGATATATTGAGTTCGTATTGATTGCACTTTCCTGTTTGCACCATTTTATACAATAACTAATAACTGTGTCATTAATAATATCAAAACATGCTTGTTTATTTGCGAAGATGGGCGATATTAAGGCACCTTTCTAAAGAATGTTTTACCTCTTTTCCTACCTTCGATGATGCTCCCCGTTAATATATGTCCGAAAATGTCATACCAATATGGAGATGTGGAACAGTCTCGAAATTACAATCTCCGGTTATAGATAAGGAATGGGAAAAAAAATTCTTGAGGACTTTTTGTAGGAGAGGGAAATAAAAGGCATGTCCTAGTTGTCAAAATATACGGGAACAAGTTTTTGGATATCTGGGTCCAAAAAATGCCTGCGATGTCGATTAAATCAATTTCTTTATAAATACTAAATATACATTTTATTTTCAAAAATTGTTTTACATGTTTATCGGGTTTGTGGATTTTCGGATAAAGCGGACAAAAGCAGAACGCATCAATATTATCACCATTCATAGAGTGGACTTTTTCCAGACATAGTATCACATTCCAGAGATTTTATAAAGATATTTTATCCGGGTTGAGCATGGTTTAGTAAATTAGCCCGTTGTTAATAGATCTTTTCAATTACGTGGTTTTTACGTTTGTTTTTATGTTAAAATTCACTCGTCGACGATGTGACATGCTATTGTTAAATCGGAGAAGAAATACTTATGATGTCAAATGAATGCGCGCTTCATAACGTTTCTTGACCCAAAATGTTGTCATCTAGACCTAGTGGTAAGCTCTGAGAAGTATTTGTATCCAAGACAGGTCATGTTCTGTTATTGATCTAACAAAGTCTCTCTTGGATTGGTCAGGGGATTTCTTGCAATTTTAACTTTAATATACTTTCTGTCATAATAAAAAAGAAAACAATAATAATATCTGTAAGATCGTAACTTGTTCGGAACACGATTGCAATACAAATGCTCCTGTGCACTTAGGGGTTTCAAGTGTTAAGCTTTTGTAAAACTCATAAAAAGCTGAGCTTTTATTTGAAATATAGTTAAATTCCCTACTAGTGACATTCACAGTAGTTAACGTCGTCCTGCGAGGATATGATTTTCTACGATTTTCCCAAAATGATTTTATACGATTGTCATGGATTCGACCCGATTTTACAAGCGGAAATACTCCTTTGTGTTCTTATTCTCTATGTTATTTTGCAATTTTTACAAAAATGTTACTTCTCTGTCTTTATAGTCCGGAATTGTGTTATTGATATAACGTAGAAACCAGAGAATTCGGAGTTTCGTGTTGTCCTGGAATTTACACGAGTGTCCACTACTGATGTCCCAGGTTTTATACGATTTGTCTGTGAATTTATACGATAGATATTTCAATTAGAATGATAGTGCAGCTTTAATTACAGGACAGTTGTGAATTTTGTCAGCAAAAATGATAGATGAGATTGAAATTTAAGGTTCATTTTAAAGACTAACTGTCGCAACGAGGTAAAATAAGCTGAGTAGACAAATGATTTGGATTTATATCTGTTTGCCCTTGTATCGCATAATTATCTTCCTGTCTGTATTTGTGGTTCTCACCCAGATTTTCCATTCTTGGAAATGAAATAGAAAAATCCTACATAAGGAATTATATGATTTATGAATGCGGTCCAATAAGTAACAAATGTGTTAAATTTATATCCAAGAAATATAGTTTATTGATTGTCCGGCATAATGCCTAGTCAATATAATGCATATAATATAGTATCATTGCGTATTTTTTTCATATTGGCATAGTCATAGATCTGAGGTAAGTTGTATTGGCCAGAGGCGCGAGCTATAATCAGTCTATCAATGTTACATCAATTACATCGCTTGAAATTGAGCGTCAGACAATTCAGTTTTCGTAACATGAGAAATCCTACAATGCATCTCCTACTTCAGAAAACATAACTAGCCAATCCTTACTATAGTTTAAGACTTCAAATTCGTTTATCGCTATCATCAGTGATATGGCGTCCCCTATTTCTACATCCCGCTTTCCTGTTTACAAAAAATATCACATTTCAGACAGCCAAACCAACTTGTTGTCTGCGATAAAACGAGACTCATATTAACGGGAAAATATGTAAATCGAACTATCTTTAATCGTCAGTATGAATACAATTCTTAAGTTTGTTTAATATCTATTCACAAGTTTAAGGATGAATCAAATGTTACATGTTGGTTCATAATGAATTTTTTGACACTGTTTATAAAACAGTTGTTGTGTCGAGTTTATTGCCCTCAAAGAAAAAGGACATCCATTATAGCCAGATTCTACAACGCAATTATGATAATCATCTCAATCATTTCAATTAAATGACGGAAAACTGATGTAACAGATAGTCCGTATCAACGACAAAAGGTTTACAAAGGACAGATCTCAACTATTCGAGTCGTGGGCATAACTTTGTTGTTGGACTGTGTTGTTCCTAGGGTCGACCAATCAAATGCAGTGATGTTGTGACTAACTCACTTACTGGCAGTTCCTTTGTGAAAAGATGACAAAAATTTGGGTATTTTTTGTATTATGTATGAATGCACACAAAATATTGTCTGTTCCCGTCCAAATTTGATAACATTGTGTTTTCTTCAACACAGAAGCTGACAAAAGATATACAAGTCAAAAATTGACGTTGGGGACAGATTATTGAATCGATTTTATTTCTAAAAAAAAGCGAACTGCTTGTCAAAATAAACAAGACAAACTGTCAATAGCTCACAATCAATGCCATTTCGATTATTTTTGCTCTGCTTGATGTGGCAGTGTTTCACTAAAATGAAAAAAATCACTTTAAATCGTTAACTTAAAACGAAATAGTGCAAAATATGAAAAATAACATGGGTCCCAGATCTAGTGTGGGCAAGTCGGAGGTTTGAAGGCTTGGCTTTTTAGTTGTACATGATAGAATTAAGCAACTGCGATTTGGTTAAGAACAATTGCCAGGACTACTTTAAACAAACTTTTTAGTTAGCGAACGGCTCATATTGAAACCAGATCAAGTCGCTTCTGAGGTCAAATCAAAACTGTTAAAATTGTTATTCTTCTTAAATCATCGACTTTGAAAAAAAAGTTCTTAAAACGCTATATTAAAGTAGATAGAATTTTTTTTTGAGATATCAATATCTGAATATATTTGAATGATACATATTAAATAATTTTTAGTTACTATCATACAAAGACTTCACGGTAAATTACCGTGCATGCTTTCACGGGATATCCTTTGAATGGTATCACTTTACTATATTTTCAGCAATTTCGGTCTATTGTTATTTACTCTATATTTGACACAATTTATAATTTTGTGTTTTTTCATGACTTCAATTGCACTGGAAATTATTATACTGTCACAAAACTCATTTTCTGTTTTAGCAGGCATGACATCTACGATGAAATATCTAAATCAAAGCTCCGATGGAGCTGAATCTCGAAGCCCTGAAAATCTACACCTGCATGACAAACTTCGTAGTCATCCAAAGAACTGCTGCATACGTCTGCATGTATTAAGTTATTCCGTAATACGTGAAAATAATCGGATTGTGTGATTTCGCATGTCAGTTTCATTGCTATAGATATATGCAATACACTGTCACAGGTAAACAAATGTTATTTTCATCTTTGAGAAATTACTGCTCGACAGGTTCGTTGATCCGAGACGCAATATAAAAAAACGACTAATTTGATAAACGTACATATTGTTTTCAATTTGATAAAACAATACCATATTCAACTCAAGAAAATGAAGAACACAATGTATACGATTTTTAAAGAAACTTGCGCACTATATTTTATCGGAAGCACGAAGATCCTCTTTTAGAGCTGTTAATAGGCTTGAAGCCTCACGTGGTTTTTTCTTGTCATATTGACATCTCTCCAGCCATTTCATGGCTTCGAGATAAAAATTTGGGTGTTCAAGATTATTAAACTAGAATCTCTGTATTCTTAGCATGTATCGCTCATCCGGCGAAAACTAAAAAGTTTTTTTTTATAGCGTTGGATGCCAGAAAATGTATTCTGCTGGTGGCCATGTTTTCTATCGAACTACCAATAACTCCTTCCAACTGGATGAAATGAGTAATTTTCGAAAAAGGCCCTCCTTAATACGCCGGGAAACGAATGCAAAGCAAAGAAAGAAAAGAAAGAAAAAAAAACGGAAAAAGAGGAAATTTCAAAACAAAAAAAAAGCCTAAAGCATGGCAATTTATATTTAACACACAAAAAAAGAACAAGGACGCCTTAAAATTACAGCACAGTAACAGAGTCAAAGCCTACAAAAACTGCAGGTATCATCATTTAGTAATGTATTGTAGCGTAAACCTGATCTGCTCAACCAGTCATACAGACACGTAAAAATATTGTGTTGAAAGCAGTTACCCTACGACAAATTCAATCAAACTATTCGTGCACAGTGTGGGGTCCGCAAAAAGATTCCCGTGCTTGAGGTGCATGCTCTTTTTTTTTTTGTTAGTTATGGTGTACTTACAAATTCAACATTTGTCTTTCTTGTTTTGTAAAAAAAATAAGCTATGTTTTGTCATCTGTATATACATATTGCCCACATCTCCCGATTTTACTTGCCAAGTTTTCTTACAATTAACTCGATGAGTGCTCTTTAATCATTTATATGTTGTATTGTCTATTGGTCCCTTTTCGAGTACTGGATGAGTGTTTGAAGAGTACATATTATTCCCGTGTTGCCTTGAACATACAGAATGAAGTGAACAATATTCGACAAGGACTGACCATTAATGTAGAAAAGATAACAGGAAACGCTTACTATGGCCGGACATTACAATCACATGACACAATCCACCAGGAAACTGCACAAAAACAATTAAATGACAAAAGACAAACATAGACAACGATAGGAACTCGGGATAGCCGGTACGGTTAAAACGGTTTATGGGTACCCAATCCTCCCTTTCTTCTATCCCGTTTCCCTATAGTATATAAACATACAAATAAAACCCAATATAGGTGGACCATTAACTCCAAGACCACAATATTGAAAAAGGAAGAATAAGACAAAACGTAATTAAAAAGATGGGTCAGGGAGTGCTCGCCGCTAAATTGCCGGCTAGCTCATTCCTGTAAAATTTGGTTGAATTTGCATCTATGTTTAAAGAGTAGATGTTAGAATATCCTTTTACTATGGTATTGCTATGGTCGAACAAGTGAATCGAAATCAAGATTAAAAACCAAAGCTTACAACCAGTACCTTAAAAGGGTTACACATATATATATACATATACATATTAAACGGGAAAAGCGACACTTCGATCACACATCGTGCAAAAATATTCACTTAACGTTCACTTGCTATTTTTTTTATTCGCAAAAATTAGCTTCGTTGGTCGTTTATAGTTCTGTACATACCTGCTTTGCCTCAAAATTATCGTTTTCTTCAAAGTGGGATGTACTAAACAGGAATAACTTTATTATTTAATCTAAATAGCATCGTTTAAATTCCGGGACCAATCGCATAAAAGCCAGGTCAACTCGGGTAAAAGTCAGGACACATTAAAATTGAAAATCAGGAATTACGGTCTTCCAGAACAATTCATGTCGCTATTCTCTTGCCGGATTTTGATGTATTTGAAGTGTCGATACTGTCAGTGGTTTTACTTGAAAATCTGTGCTTTAATTATATAGAAAACTGTATTTTTAATGAAATTGGATTTTTGTTTATATTTCAAATACGCGTTCATGAATTTGAGAGATTAAAAGCGTGTAGTATGCTATATGATAACTATCTAAGATTTACTATTCCAAATTAAGGAAAGCAACCTATCTTAAGAGCTATGATGAAAGCGTCTGCATGTTTACATTTTTTCAATATTATTCGTATTGAATCCGGGACAATCGAAGAAGAGCAGGACAATTTATCGTAGAAAATCATGTCCTCGCAGGACGACGTTACCTACTGTGAAAATACAAATAGGTAGTTTTTGAAGAAATAATTAGCTTAATCTCTAGGATTCTTGAAACTCTGAACTACCTCGCGGGTATTCACCAGTCCAATAGTCAGACTTTTCCGACATGAAAATTTACCTAGCAATTTATAGAAATTACTGTTGTTTTTTTTTTCAAAATTCTAACCCCTCAAAAATGCTTCGGCTTCATTCCGTGTATAGCACTCGGTGGATGTTCTTAGTACTGGATTTGGCTTCCTATTTCGATATTTTTGGTAATGAGTACTTATTATTTTGACCATTTTTGGATTATGGCTTTCCATATTATTGGATTTTAATGCTTCTGATGAGAGGTTACTCCTTGAAACAACTGTACAGCATAACTAAATTTTTCTGTTTGATATGCAACTTTGTTATTTTTGTACTACAAAAATGGATATTGGTATTTTCAGTATCCGATTGAAGCTTATGCCTATCCAATAAATCATAGGTGTAAATTGCTTAGTATTGGTGTTCTCAATAATTTGTCTTGTGGACATTGATCGACATTGAGAGTACAAAATAACAAGGTATTTCAATTTACTGACAGAAACAAAGAGGATCAGCAATTATTTTTTTCTTATATAATACATCGGCAAACGAATACCGAAACAAAATTGAGGAAAGGCTAAATTCGAAAAATCAAAACTCCAAAATAACGGCAATTCATATCCATAACGAATTGAGACAGCATGAAAAAGACGAAAGCAATAACAATGTGAACCCTATAAAAACTTTGGGTATCATTAGATGCACCTGAAGGGTAAATGATACTTTTGGCCACTGATCTAAGCTCGAAGTTGCGTATGTAAAATTTGACCATATCTACCACTAGGTAGAAATATTTTGGAACATCAAAATTTTTATATTGCAGTACAAAGAAGAGTTTCTGACACGAGTACAAGGGTGGATAGTGGTTTATTAGGTAATTTTTCCTCATAACGTGTCTTGTATTGTTGAACTTTACAAAAAACTATTTGGCACTTAGTAAAAAAAGGTAAGATAAGTTTGTTTATATGGTGGGGAAATATCACTTAATCACTTTAAAGTTTCCCAACCAGATTCTTAAAACAATTATATCTAGATTAGTTAGCACCGGTAACTATTCCTGCAACATCATAATTAATTTGTTCAAAAACATCTTTCAGAACTCTATTTCAGGTGAAAAGTATGAGTGAAAGGTATAATTTACTTTTATGAGTCCAGTGCCAAGATGAGGATAAGTTATGAAATTGTTACACAAAATGTACCTATATGGACATATAATCCGAATCCCATTTTGTTTCTTCTTTATAAACGAACAGTATTGTCAATATAAAAAAAATGTTAAATATACGTATAGAGCTGTATAATTTTGTATATTTTATTTTATGTTGTATTTCGTCTTTATGTCTGTATATATGCTTTCAACCCTCGGGGGTACAATTATGCATTTCTAATAAAGACTAAATTAATGGGGTTAGTTTTAACAAATGATCTGAAAGTCAGGCTTTGTTAAAAGATACTATTGTTATACTTTCTGTTATGATTTGTCAATTAAAAAATACACTAGAAGTAAAAATTTACAACTTGCCTTTTTTCAAACCCAGTGACGATCTTTGGACAGCTTTGAAAGGGATGACAAAAAATTTTGTGACTAAGCTTGGTTCATTTTGGCCTGGTTGCTTCGAAGGAACAAATCTTTGTTTAAGACATTCACCACGTATGCCAAGTGATGGCAAATGCTCACCCTGGCTTTACCAAACTGAAATAAAAAAAAATTATATTAGAGAAAAATCAATGCCACTTTTGTGCATTTTTGTAACAAGATCAGCATTTTCAATGTCTACTTCACTTAAGGCGCAACCCCCTAACTGATAGTATGACGGGTGCCACTAGCGGAGCAGGACATGTTTACCCTTCCGGAGCACCTAATATCACCCCCGGTTTTAATGGGAGCTCACACTATGAGTGCCTTAGTTCTTAATGTCGTCTTTTTATTTACGTGTATTGTAGCTGTCTTACGTGCTTGTTTTGTTTTGTTTTTGTTTTTGTTTTTCTCTGTTGCCGTTTTCGACATGTCTTTGGACTTCGATTTTGTGCTCATCGCTTCCATCGTTTCTTCGATGTTCTACTGCCGTTGCTCCACACTGTCTCATACCTTTGAACTTTTTTTCAAATATCATATAAGTTTTCAACTAATTGGTTATAACGATTTGATTTAGATCCGAGTATAGTCCCTTGCCCAAGAACCATATTTTTTTCCATATCTTAATTTGAGAGTCATAACGTTTGAACTTTGCTGGACTCGCATCGTTTAATGGCATCCTGGTTTATCCTGTTTTCTTTACATAAAGTTCTTAAACTCACGATCGATCCTGTGCAACGGAAAGCACATTCGACATCATGATCTCATAATTAAGTCACACGTATATCTACATATTTGAAATAACGTTTTCATTTGAAAAGTAACAGAAAAAGGGTGCATTTGACAATACTATGATAATTGTTGTTTGTAATTGAATGAAAAATGTGGGGTAAATGTACATGGTTATACCAGAAGATGGATAAGTTATGAAAATAACTCTCCGAAAATCTGACATATAAGTTTTACAAGTTCGTAAACCAGAACTTGCATTTATGTGCGTTACCCAGGGACTTGCATTTATGTGCGTTACCCAGGAATTTGCATTTAAACATTTCGTTCTCTTTTTAATCAAACCGGGAAACAACATGAATACATGTATATACACATAAAATCACCCCCACTTAGCGGTAAACTTCCTTAATCCCCAGGTTGCTGACAATATTGTGAGTTTACAGCTTATTAGTAAGTAATAACCTTTCTTAATAGTAGTGTCCTATTTTCCAATGAAATGTATGGATAATATTAAGTTTACTTGAAAACAATGAATAACTGTATGATTAGATCGGTTCCCATTAATATTTCTCCAACCCAATTATTTTTCAATCACACAGTCTCGTTCAAGATGATAGTTCTATGTGGAATCAAGATTAAATTAAGAAAGTACATAATATGGTATTATAGACAAAAAGTATACTCATACAAGATAAGGAAAATGTGAGTAACACCTATTTCAAGTTATTTTATAATAGCTTGCTTATTCTAACCGTGTGGTCTTGTCGACAATTTGGCTGAGGATAAACATTTGAATGTCAAAATGCTATGCTCAATAACTACAGAAATGTATTAAATAAGTGCTGAAAAAGATAATTTTAAATTAGTGTGGTTGATATAAGCAATGAAGGGATATGGACTAAATGTACATATACATTTATAAAATTTACATATTGTTATCCACCCGCTTAGTGAAAGCGGGGGGATTATGTAATACAGTCCGTCCGTATGTACGTACGTACGTGCGTTTGTAATGCTCCCCGATAGCTCTGGAACTATAAGAGATACAAATTTGAAACTTTGGCACCATACTAAAGTATGATCAGAAGTAGCGCACTGTGGATTCGGAATTTAGGTCAAACGCCCTAGGGGCAAATTATGGACGAAAACGAATTTTCGCGATATCCAATAATTGAAGAAATTTCTAAGGCTATTGGGCTAGAAAGTTGAAACTCGGGAATCGACTCACATATTATGTAGCAAGTTCACAGAGGGTGTCGGAACTTTGGTATAACCCCTCAGGGCATGGCCTCTGGGGGGGTCCAAAAACAAAAAAATCGATTCCGCTGGAACTCCTCTTACACCTTAAATCGCAGAAACCTTGTAATAAGGGTATAATTAACACTATAAAAGTTGTCTGTGCCGAAAGTTTCGGAATTTTGAAATTTGCCCTCAGGGCGGAAAAATGAGCGAAGATGTATTTCGAGATATCCAGTAATAAGTGAAATCTTCTGAAGTATTCATGTTTGGAAGCTGAAACTTTGTATGCAAGTTCGATAATATGTCCTTAAGGGGCCAAAAAATTTTAAACAATCTGTACTCATCAGAACGACTGGAACTCTATGTATAATTTTGATTTTGTGGTTTANATTTTCATGAGGAATTTGGTAAATTTCCTGAAAATGTCAAAGACTAATAATTTTTGAAATTCCAACATGAAGTTTTATAATTTAGCAACTTTTTAATGTCATCAGCTAGTATGAACACTAGGAATTCAAAAGTATAATTCTAATTTTGGTAAATTTCCTGAAACTCTCAAAGACCAATTACTTTTTGGAGTTTTACCTAGCAACCATATCTTTTTTGATGCCTAATTAGTTTTAATGATCATTTTCAATGGTAAGATTGCAAAAAACCTTGATTCTAATTTTGGTAATGTTCCTGAAACTCTCAAAGATCGACACATTATTTTTTGGAATTCTACCTAGCAACCATATCTTTTTCTATTATTTAGAGTTATAATGATGAATTTCAACTGTCAGGTTGCAAGAATCTTTGATTATAATTTTGGTAAATTTCCTGAAACTCTCAAAGACCAATTATTTTTTGGAGTTTTACCTGGCAACCATATCTGTTTTGATGCCTTATAGTTTCATTGATGATTTTCAATAGTCAGATTGCAAAAATCTTTGATTCTAATCTTGGTAAACTTTCTTAAACTCTCAAAGACCTACTGTTTTTTTTGGAATTCTACCTAGCAACCACATCTTTTTTAATTCCTTACAGTAGTGAAGATCATTTTCAATAATCAGAGTGCAAAAAACTGATTCTTATTTTGGTAAATTTTTTCTGAGACTCTCAAAGACCAATTTCTTTTTGGAATTCTACCTAGCAACCATATCTTATTGGTGTTTTACGGTTATTATGATTTACTTTCAAAAAACACTTGTCTTTTTTAAAAGGGGAGGGGTCCAAAAAGGGGAAGCAGGGGGATCGCAATCTTTGATTGGCTGTGTTTCATTTTATTTGAAAAAGTACAAAAATGTATATGACATTCATCTTAATCTAATATGAACAAATAAACGGATATTGAGTAAATGTACATAGGACAAATTCCTATAAATACTTGTTCAGATTAAGCAAATGGAATAATACTTTCATTGTTGTTCTTCATAACATTGATAATTTTTTTCAGAATCATTTGAAATGTTCTTACATAAAATGGTCAGCCATAAGACATTATACTGGGTAAATATTCAGGAGTGAGTGCAGTTCTGACCCATTTGTCAGATCCACTTGTAAAAGATGTTCCTAAACTCTTCATCTTAGTTTTTTTTTAAATGAATGCTCACAATGTACTCTTACTTACTCTAATCCTGATGTAATTCTACTCGGTTAACTTACCCCAAATAATGAAATAGTCTTACAAGTTCTTTATCAGAACTGAATGCTGTACCAAATGATATAATTACTGCAATTTTGAAAAATAAACTGATCTTAAGAAAATGTTTTTTTTCTTGGTTAAATTTTCTAATCAATAGACCTATTTATGAACAAATGATTTTCCATGTTAAACTTTATTTAGAAATAAATTTCACATCAAAAATAACATTCCATATATTTTTGAAGAGCCAATTGGTTTTATTAGTATAAAGATTTGTGTTTTTTTTTAAAGTTTTACAGGGGTATAATATAAGGTTAAAATTTTAGTCCTAGTCCATTTAACGGCCTTATAGATAATATCAATGATTTACTTCAACAAAGCGCAACATGTACTATTTGTTTGATAAATTCCAGCATTGGCAGTTTATTATTTGCCGACAAGTCTTTTACCATCCTGGAAATGGGCTTTCAGAATGTATAAATATGAAAAAGAAAGGAAATGGGGTAAATGTCAAGGAGACAACATCCCATTTCCAGGTTAAAACTACCCAAAACAAAGCATAAAGGGGTCACCGTACGGTCTTCAATACAGTGAGGAACTATAGAAATCTTAAAGTCAAGTCAAAACTACAGGAAAGTTGTTAAACCAGCTATAACGAAACAATCATTGAAATTAAAGCACTTTTAGGTTAATCAGAAACAATTTTTTAATATACTCTATGACACGCATAACACGATGGAATAAAAAAATGACATATAATGCTAAATGATTGAAAAGACTAACGGTTTATCAAACACGGTATCACTTATAATAAACTATAAGTATTGTCTTTGTTCACTAGTAATCAATTACCCTTTTTTCAAAACTGTAATACTACAATTCGATAGTAACGCTATCATTTCTAACATATTAATTTTGATATCTAGTATGATTATCAGGTATATGTTTTTCTTTATCTGAACTACTGTCGAATGAACATATAAAAAGACATCGGTACTTTTCATCAAATATACAATGTAGGTGACATGTTCTTTTGGAACAAAACTTTAAAAAGATTTTAATTAAACCGTCTTTTTGATATATTTGATACTAAGATACCGGAACCAGAGAATGCGATTATTCTTTCCCCTCATTGTCAAAAACAAATACAACACCTTTCAACTTTTTCATTTGAAATTCTGTAAGATGAGTAAAACACCAACTTCTGATGTTGAGGATATTTTTTATTAGAAATTTTTATCCAAAATGTTGTTTATTTTATTAAATATTGTCACAACGATCAAAATTTAAAAAAACAGTCCCCTCTTGTCAACTGAAAAACACAAAAACAAACTTCTTCAACCAAGAAATTAAATAGTACTTACATGTTTTTTTAATATTGTGATATCAGTAGCTACAACATTAAGAATATGCAATCTTAAATTTAATCGAAAGGATTACGCCAAAATGTCCACTTTTAGCGTGCTTCAATAAAGGGCTACGCCGAGCGCAGCATGATACGACCGCAGCATGTCGTCCACTGAAATTTGAAAAAGTGTAATTTAAAGTGAGTATGGACATAGGAAAGAGCTTGACACAATAATTAGATGGACGCAATAAGGAGATTGACCGAGTAATTAGCTGGACACAAACTAGGGAAAATAAAAATTAGCCCTTATGACTCCTTATGATTCCTCTTAGACCATCTATAGCTCAGAAACGGTAAGAGCTACGCCCAATCAATTGACATGATGCTGAAAGCTTATATCAAGAGGAATCAAAAGAAAAAAATCCCATCGAAATGCGATGAAAGATAAAAAATTAAGGTAATCTGTAAATTTACGATTTTGGCCCCCTTCGGCCCCTCATAGCTCGGGAACGGCAAGAGCTACGTCAAATCCGTTGAATATTTCTGAAAGCTTACATCAAGTAGAATGCAAAGAAAAAAATCCCATCGAAATCCGACAAAAAATAAATTTTTTAGGTTATCTGTAAATTTACGATTTTGGCCCCCTTCGGCCCCTCATAGCTTGGTAAGGAAACAAGTTACCAAAAATCTAAAAGTAGAGCGCTACGATAATTTTTCATTTGGAATCCTTTGAAAAAAAATGCATCAAAATCGGACTAAAAATAAAAAAAAATGAAATTTTTGAAATTCGCCCCATTTGGGCCCCATTTATCTCGTGAACGGTACATGCCACGTGAAATCCGTTGGCATATTTCAGATTGGAAATGTTCTAAGGAGTTTACTGAAAGAAACCCCATCAAAATCCGATAAATAATAAAGATTCTACAGTCAAATAT